>BSBK01010973.1:0-148826 GCA_027943335.1 Chamaecyparis obtusa | reverse complement strand
GCGTTTCATTCATTCTCATGAGAGATAGGTTCTTGTGAACCACTACTCATACAACATGGGTCAATGAATTTGATAGTTGTTGAATACTGATAGTAATATTAGGATAAATACAATGTATTTGGAAGAATTAAAAATTCAGGTCCACCATGAACCCAAATTTCATAACCAATATTGATTCCATAGAGGAAGGATAACTAGCACTTGCACTAATGAGGTGCAATGGTTACACTGATAGCAATATATGTTGTACGATTATTGACAGGTAGAGTTTTAAACAAGAACAAAATAAGTGAAATGTAAACATGTTCTGGGAGAACATTATGATAGTAATACATGAGCAATCTTGTTTTAAAATGAGTAGTTGTTAATGTAGAGTTAGTGTCATTAGAATAATTGTTTAAGAGAGTCTCATTTAAAAAAATATTTACATAATGCAAAAAATAATTTGACAAACTTAGATAATCGCCTATTTTCATTATTCGTATTACCTTATTTTATATATAACTATATTTGCCATTATTTTCAAAGTTTTTTATATTTAAATAAATTTATAAAATTTTAATCACTTCTTACATTTTATTTTTAAGTCCAATAAATTTTAAAACATGTGAAAATTTGTAAATAGTAAATCATCAATTACTAATTAAAAAATAATATATTGATATTATATGTTTTGAATACTATTTTTTTGTGGGAGAGTTATTTTTGTTAAGTTCAACTCTCTCTTTTTTTAATGTAATATATTTTGCAATTTTCAAACTATGATTATATTAACCTAGTTTTTTTTTTCACTTAAAGTATTATATATACCATTTAATATAGTTAACTATACTTTTAATTTTATATTAAATAACAAAAATGTTCAATACAAATGGCAAATAATTATACTTTTTCTATTTTTTTTGCCATTATAAGTTAAATTCCAATCTTGATTAAAAGGCTCAAATCATATTTATCAAGACCTTCCCATGTTTTGATCCCCTTATTGAACTCATTAAAATAAAACATTAATACCCAAGATAGTGGACCTAAAAAATAGCCATGTAGAGCAACATAATTCATTTACACAAATTAATCAATAAATCTTAACAAACCCACGTGAACATAAAATTACCAACTTATTACCAACAAGCACAAATATCCACACTAGAGAAAAATCTGACAAGATTAATTTCCAATGAAGAGAATGACAATATACAATTGTCGACAGTTTGTAATTGACTTGTACATTTACAATAAGACCTATGTGCATGTCAACCTTGTCAAATAATAAAATAAAAGAATGCATGCTTAGTTCTTCAGATCAACAAGAATCCAAACAATAGATGCACCAATGACATCTTGATTTTTTGTTGTGGATGCTCTTGCAGCCATCAAAACCACTATTAGGAGGATTAATTTATAAAATGCAATGGATTGTATCTATATAAGTGTTTTTCATCTAAGGCCTTCCATAATATTCTAATAGGTATGACAGTGTGCCACACTTGTTATGTGGTCAAGGATTTTCCAACTATCGCATCCATGTGATACTAGTTGGTCGGCATTATCATGTGGTGTGAGAACATGTAGTGGCAATAATGTACAGAGTTAAGATTATCATATCAATACATAAGTGCACCCATGTGTAAGTTGCACATAATTTAGAGAGATAAAGGAAGAGCTTGCATAAGCTATTTTCAAAGCTAATATAGGAATCCTAAAGTTGCATGGCACAATTGAAGAGTGTGTGAATAATTGTCTTGCATTTGGTATGTGCATGGAACTGGAGAATGAAAAAGGAGGTCAAAAGTAGTCATATTTTTCCTAAAAATAGTAAAAACTAATTTTGGATGAGAAATTTAAGTTGAACATTTTAAGGATGTGATATGAACAAGAACAAGATTAATAGTGGTCAAGATTTAGTTTCAAAACTACTATTTTTTTAAATGGTGGATACTAAGAGGTTCAAATAGGGGAAACACACAAAGTGGTCATGTTTTCTTAGAAAAGTATAATGTGGCATCCAATGTGCTCCTCTAAAAGACTGAATTTTTAAAGTATTTCATAATCCCTTTGATGGAAAATTACCTAACATCGTATAGTGGATATAATAGATATTTATTATATTATACTAATTTATGAAGTGGACACATCATGGAAAGCTCCTTAATTTTAATGTAAAATTTTATTTTGAATGTGTATAGAATGAAGTCTAGAAAGTAGAATGTAAAAATATATTTGTTCCAAATTTGCATGAGTGAATAAAAATGACACTAAGAACACTATATATAGGTTTTTGGTAAAAATTAAAACATTAGAAAATCAAATTAAAATTTGAAATCTTAATTTTTTGAATTCTATATAACTTTGCATGGTTAGAAAACTTAAAAAACTAATAGAGAGCTTGATGCAATCATGGCATTTTTTAAACTATGATGACAAATGTGTAAAAATAATGGAGAGCATACTTGACATTAAAGTTTTATGTGTTTATCTTCAAAACACATACTTTGGCATGCGATATGCAAGTCCAAACCTTTCGGTTAGATATCCAAGATAAATAATTTTAAACACTAAGGGGTCAAATTTTTCAAAGATATAATGTGAATGCATTATAAAATAATTATATAATATTCATGTGGTCGTAAACATGAGTGTATTGAAATGCACTCATGTTATAACCCACTTATGTTATATGTGATCTTGTATATCTTACCTCAGAATTTTCTGAAGTAAAATATAATATGCATGCATTATAAAACTACTTTTATAATGTTCATGTCGTTGAAAACATGAGTCTATTGTAATGTACTCATATTATAACCCACTTGTGTTATATGTGATCATGGTTAGTCTTGGTAGTAACTATTCCTTATAATTAATGCTACCAAATCATAATGTCATTGTGTAACTATTGGTCATTTTGACTAAGAAATATTTTTGTGCAATTTTTAATCCCTCGTCGTTCTAGACATACCCTACGAAGTTTTACAAAACTAATTGGTTAATACTTCTCCAAATGTGTGTGAAACTATTTCTGCTAGAACTTTTCATTTGTAACATGCTTGGTGTAAAGTGTGCACATAAGTTAACATTGTGATTTGAGATGTGTTGATGTTGAGACAATGTATAGGAGCATACAATTATTCTGAAATCATTTAAAAGATGAGATTCAACAAGAGGATATACAAGAATCCATAAGATATAGTTAAAGATTACATTCCTAATAATATTGGTCGTATTTATAGCTCTTTTTTAGACTTGCTCATTTCATTTGAAGAAAATTAACATGCCCTCTTTTACACAACCCCCGATAAAAGTCTAGGCATTAATGGGTACCTTGTGGGTTTTTAGTAGACTAAGTTCCAAAACACATTAAAGATGTATAACCTTACTTAAAAGCATTTGAAAAGAGATATCTAGGCCTAAGAATCAACAAAAATTTATTCAAACTTCTTTCTAAGTGGAGAAATAAGGACACGATTTTTGGTTGGCACCTTATTACATTAGTAAACACTTCCTATTACATTTTTGCCAAGGATCTACATATTTGACATAAAATGGTGGTTCGTGATACATCCAAAAGGAATAGGATTCATTGGTGGAAAATATATTATTGATAAAAAAAATTAGTATAGGTAACTAGTACATGCATCTGATGGTTGAATCAAAATGATTTTCTAGTCAAACCATGATTTGACTAAGATTTTTGGTATCTAATCAACTAAAATTTCATTCTCAAAGTAATATAATGGTTTGGGCTAATTCTCATGTCCAGATGGTCATGTTAAAGATTTCAATTATTTCTTAATAACATAGTATATCAACCATGTATGCAATACATTGTTAAAAAAAAAAAGGCTCCCGTGCTAGGGTTCCTTGTATGCATGTTGTGTTCATTGTGGGCATCAATATTTCTCCCGTGCACGGTCTTCTTTCAGCTGTTGATGCACCTCCTTCTGGTGTTTCTTTTTTGTTGCCTAGGAATGGTCCACATTTTGGGGGAAGGGTTGCTTCTTCTCTTTCTTCGGTCTCTTCGGCTTTGGGAGGGTCGGGTTCATCTATGCATTTTCCCCTTTCGATCAGGGCTTCTCTCTCATGGGGTCGCTCATTTGGAGATGGGGGCCAGGGATCTCATTCGGCTGGGATGCTTGGTCCTTCTGTTTCCAACTCTACTTCAGATGGCTTGAATATATAGTGATTTATCTTCATCTCGTGCATGTTCTCTTCCTCCTGTTCGCCCTTCCTCTGGTGTTGTGGAGGGTTCAAGGAGAAGGTTGGGGCTTCTCTGCTTCAAGTTGGGTTGTCTTTGGGGAAGCCTTATTCCTCCATGGAGTTGCCTTCTTCCTGCCCTATGTCTATTGTTATGGCGGCATCCTCTACTGCTGCAACTAGGGTGAGTGTTGCAGTTGGCACCTCTTCTTTGGGGGTTGTTGGTCCTGCTTCTAAGGATCCTATGGGGTTAACAAGGTCTTTTATTGAAGTGGTTTCCAAGACAATTGCGACTAAGAATGGTTGTAGGGTGTCTTATACTAGCAATGGGGCTTCCACTGCCCTAATTTCTGCTTGTGAGTCTTTATATGTCAATCTTTTCGCTGATGCTGGTAGAGATCTGATGAACAATAATAAAATTTTAAATCCCACGGACTGATTTTCCGGTTTCGGGGTTTTTTGGTCAAGCCTTCCCCAACTGCATGATTGGTTTTCTTGAAGATGGGAACCAAAATTATCAGGTGCTATTAACATATATCCAATGGCCAAAGGCTTTTTCATTGCAAAATTTGATAATGTTGTGGATAGAGCTATGATTCTAGGTGATTATTTCTTTTGTTGGGAGGATGAAATTTTTTGCTCATGGTAAAATCATGGCACCCTGATTTCAATTCATCCACTGAAGTCTTTAGTACTATCCCTTTATGGGTTAGCCTCCCCAATCTACCCCTTCATCTGTGGCATAATTACGTCATTGAGGAAGTGGGTGGGGCTTTGGGGGAATTCTTTTTGATTGATAATGGCTCTGATAATATGTATCATTCTAGTTTTGCCCATATCTTGGTAGAAATTAATACTTCGAAGGGCCTCCCAGCTGAAATTAAAATCAAATCTTCCCTGGGACCTTGGATCCAAAAGCTTGACTTTGAAGGTATTCCTTTTAGATGTCAAAAACATTTTAAGACTGGTCATATTTCCTCCCAATATGTCTTCCTTACTAAGAAGAATAAATCTTCTCCTTCTTGGTGGAAGGGTGCTTCTACCCAACATTACACTGTTTTGAAAAGCTCCTCTCACCCTGAGATGGAGGTTGCTCCTAATACTGGCTCTCCTTTGCCTGTTGGTGTGAAGGCTAGGTTATGTCTTGTTATTAATGTTCTTGAAGGGTCTATTGGGGTTTTTGGTTTTGTCCCTATCCCAGCTGTTGGATCTGAACCTTCTCTTTATTCGTTGGGTGATACCATACTTATTGTCAATTTGGTGGATGTTGGCTTTGTTGAAAATGATGGTATTTTATCAGGTGTTGCTTCCAACATTAGAACTCCATTTCTTGATCATCCTTTGGCTGGATCTAATGGTAGTCATGCGCTGACTGTTTCACTGGGTGACTCTACCTCTTTCTTGGGGGCTGGTTTTTCAGCTCTAGATTCTTTGTGTTGGCAAGCTAAGGCTACTAGTGTGGAAGATGGTTGGATTTCAGTTAAGGGAAAAAATTATAATAAATCCTCCTCATCTTTTGACATGACAATGCGTTCTCATTTTAAGGGGACTAAAATATAGCTTGTTTAGCTTTTGTTGTGGTCTTCTAATGTCTTATCTTTTTTAGCGGTGTGGATGTTTCTTTAGCTGGGCTCTTTTGGGTGGTTTCTTGGGGTTGGTGGCCTTTTGTTTTGGTTGATCTGTTGTGTTTGGTGTACTCCTAATGCTTTATCTTAAGCTTCTTATTTGTACAGGGTTTCGGGTCACTTCAAAACCTATTTTTACCATTAATCAAAACATAGTATCTCAATCTATGCTTCCTACTATGTTTTTCTTTTATCATTGCATCATCTTTCTAGTTCAAGTCTCTAGTGCAACCATGTGGTTTTTTTTTGTTTTTTTTTTGTTGTTACAACCTCTATTATACCCTATACTCTTTTTTTGCGCCTTATGCCTCATCACCCCACTACACCCTCTCCATGTGTTGATAGGCCCTTCATGGAGGTTTTTTTCTTGCATCCTTCTTACATGCTTACAAATAATTCATACATTATTTATTGCAAAGAGCTAATCAATTGCAACCAATATTTGGTAACTCCCTTCCATGTTGCAAAGTTATTATTAATCCTAACTTACTAATGATGGTTTTTATCATAATTCAAAAGGGGAACTAAACAATACAACCAATATTTTGAATATTTATTTTTATTGTTTTAGGATCTCAACTAGCTCATCACAAAATAAAATTATTAATGACCAAGTCGGTTTCATCTTTATTGGGTTCTTAAAGACTAGAAACACATCAAACATGGAACAATAACTCGTTATCTTAGCATAACTTTTGGTTTAGGGTATCTCTTATTGATATGTGAAAATGGTACCTCAATAAGGTTTATAAAATTATTTAATTGGGGTAAATAGTTATATCTTTTTCTAGGAAATTCCAAGTAGTAAATATAATGTTTTTTCTTACTCATGTATTTTTCTTATCAAACGTCATGTAGCAAAGGGTATGAAGAATTTCATAAATTGATTTAGCAATTTCATTGGGTAAAATAGGATGGTATTTTAGTTTTGGAGGCACTTCTTGGCCTAACTACATCCATCCTAATTCAAAAAGTGGATAGAGAATCACAAATCCCAATACCTAAGGAATGTGTCTAATTATTAAATAAACTACCAAAGTTGTGAAAGGTGATGGACAATGGAAATGTTGTAAGATGTAAAATTTATTTAGGAAGAATTAAAGATAAATGAAAAATTGTTAATTGTTCGAACATGATTCTTCTTACACCATCCTTTTGACTAAAGCTCCCTTTCCTATTTAGTCCATTTGGAAAGCCTAGCTTAACAAGTCTATTAGTTCTTAAACAATAATAACCAATAATAATTGCATGAAACTTCAAAATATTGTACTATCTTTGCTCCTCACTAATTTGATGATTAAATTATCTGCTCCAACACCATATAATTCTTCAAAAAGTGGCATTAGTTAGTTGTCTCATTATTTCCCTTAAAACAAATCTATTACCCACTTCTGTCCAAATTTGTATTTAACTCATTGTTAGAATACTAAATAGAAGTGCAAGTTCAACCATGAGTAAATTAGACCAAATTAAGTGCACAAACCAAGAAACATAAAGTTGATGCAAATGCTCAAATGCCTGCTTAGAATATTTTACATTGCAAATTACTTGTTGAAAAAAAATTAAGTATTACCTTGTTTAACATGTTTAATGCCCTTTCCATCATTTGGATGAGATAGTGAAACACATATTATAAGTTTGCATATTTACTTATAGTTATTATTTTGTTTTTTATTATGGAAAATAGGTTTTGATGGGGCCCTGAAACCCTACAGAACTAAAAGATAAACATAGATAAAGCGTTTAAATTATCCACAACATAATAGCCATAGTCTTAAACAACAGCTCCCCACAAGATAGCAAGAAAAAACCAGAAAAAGAAAATAGGGAAGCAGAACAAAAAACCAGGCATGACCCAAACCCAGGAGAACAGCTCGGGCAAATTCTCTGAGAATTTCCACAGCATGAATCTCCAGCTCAGACACTCTTCCAGCAGCCTCCTTAAGGTCAGAAAGATCTTTATCAAGTTCCTAGATGTCCTTTTTCATTGTGTTGGATCTGGTCCTCTTCCTCGGTCCTTCCTCAGGGGACTTATCTTTACCACTGTTGGGAGATTGATCTTCATTCTTGCTACCCCTATGTTCCTCAATTTTGTTTATCAACACCTTTATGTTGTCATTAGAAGCTTTAAGAATGTTATAGCTTTTCTCTGCGATTTTCTGCAGGGTGACCTCGATGCTCTGAACTCTCCTCTTCACTTCCTCCACTCTATTTTCCATATCCTTCTCCTCCTCAGTTTTCCTATTCTTAATGCTGCAATTGTCCTTCTCCAATCTGCCCACTTTGTACTTTAGCTCCTGGATTTCGTGGTAGGTCCATTTAGTGGTTCTATAGTTGTTAATAACGCTATTCTTTGCATTATTAAGCACATTCATTTGTGGGTTCTCCTTAGTGGTGTCACTCAGAATAACAAGGGTAGGATCAACAAGCTCTTCCATTTGAATTTTTCCATCCTTATTCTCCTTAACCAGATTTTTCATCATCTATCTCTTGAGACCCATCCTCACAGAGACATTATCAAAATTCCTCCAAACCACATTCATGTCTTTGCCTGAGATCTTGCAAGTGTAATGGCCAGACCCATACTCTTCAAAACCTTGCTCCTTCTCTTCCCCGCTCCCCTAATTCTCCTCATCCTCCTCACTGTCATTCCCCCCTCCTGTCTTTCCTCCTTGGCTTCCTTATCAATGTCTTCCCCTCTTTTTAGCCTCCTAAAAGACTTGCCAACATAAACCTCCTCTCTATTGGCAAGCATCTTGATAGTAATGTTTCTCTTTCCTCCTTTCCTCTCCTTATTTTCTTCTTCTCTTAAAATGGTATCTTCCTCCCCATCAGCACTGTCACTCTCTGTATCCATGCACTCTACCCCCTCATTATAGTCTCTATTAGACGAGATCTCAATTCTCTGTTTAGGGTCAAGAGTCTTTCTTTTCTCCTTTTTTATTTTCATTTTCCCCTTATTGGTCTGTGGGGTAGCCTCCTCATCTGTATCCGAGTGCATATCTTGGCTATCCTCAATATCAGACGGGATATAATCTTCTCCTGACTCATCTGACTCACCTTTACCCTCCTTGCCCAGCTTCTTATTCCTAATTTCTTTCCCCATTGACCTAGCCTTAAAAAATTCATAAATTAACAGCTAAAGCCCCTCATGGAAATCAAGATTGCCAATGGACTTCTCCCTATAGTCATTGATATTCTCATTAATAGATGAGTATAGGAAGAAAGGGATTGAAATTTTTGCCCCATGCCTGAAATGGTTAAGGAGCACAAAATGGTGGGTGTAGAGGCAGTCGAATCTCATATCCAGGGAGATGTATTTGATAATAACCCTCAACACAAACCTCCATAGCGGCTTGATAGAGCCCGACAGGTAGTAGGTGCTTTTCTTCACTAAAGCCTTCTTTTCCTCCACCTCCTTGGTAAATTCGATCACATCCTGCCCAGAAATTTTTCTATCTCTGTAAAAAAATTTCCCAATAATGGGAATCCCCGTCACCGCGGAGATAACCTCCTCCGAGTTATTATTTTGTTATTTTTTATAGATTTGACTATATTTATTAGTTATTATTATTGTTTATGTTGAAAAGAAGTTTCACATGGACTATTTTTAAAAGATAATATAGTCGAGAGAAAATTCAATTGTAAATGTTTTATTTTTTTATATGTATAGAGAATGAAATGTTTAATTGTATTTTCTAATTTTTAGCCATAAGGCCCCGTTTGTTTGCAGAATTGGAATTTGATTCAAAACCTGATTATCTCGAAATCAGGTTTTGAAATTCTAGTTTTGTGTATTCGGAATATAGTTCGGACCGTTTGGTTGACCTGGAAGATGACTGAGACAATCCATCTTCTGTGTTTGGTTGCCAATGTTGATATTAGAATTAGAATTGAGAATTCCTATTTCAAATACCAGTCAATATTGGATGACATGGGATTCGGTGTCAGATACAGATTTCCAATTGCATATCATTAATATAAATTATGTGTCGTCAAATTAAATGGGGCTCACATCATATATAATTCCTTGTCTGAGCGGAACAAGTAATGCACAAGTTAACCCATGCAGAAAGATTTAAATTCTTACAATCTTGAACCACGCCTTGACCTCTTGAATTTTGAACGTTTTATCCTTACCTGCTCCACGGAATCCTGCTTTATAATGGCGGAAAAGTAGAATCTCGGTTGAAGGAAAAATCCATAAGTCGATTTGAAATGTGGATCAATTCCTTCTCAGGCAGAGAAATGGCACCGACGGAGATAACAGATGAAGCAGAACCGAGGAAAATTAAAGTTAAATAACTGTAAATCTTTCCATTGCTCTGAAGGTCTGCCATTTTTTTCGATGGGGCTCACAACATATAGAATTCATTGTCTGAAATTCTTACATCTTTTCACGAGAAGATTCACGGACCCGACACCTAGTTAAATGGGGCTCATAAAATTCAAAACCAAAATTTGATTTCAAATTCCAACTATTGGGTGGGAAGATGGTGCCGCCCATTTTAGGGCCTAAACCAGATTTTGAGTGAGGAAACCTAAATTGCAAATATATGTTCCAAATGACGGATTTGCTGAAAAAGTGGAAGTCCCGCCGCCGATTCCACCCCAATTGTAGCAAACAAACGAGGCCTAAAATTTGATTTGAAGATTTTACTCTAATATAATTTCGGTAGACTTTTCACAATTGCATCATTGTCTTTTCAACTATAGATTTCACCACTAATAAACAAAGATTTCATCAATTAGTTGCAACAAATAAAAAAAGAATTCATCATGACAATATAAACAAGTGCCACTTAGTGGCTAGTACAAATAGAAGTGATAAAATTGTTTGAATTAGTTGATTGTTAATCTATTAATAAAGCTATATGAAAATGAAATTATAGGTTAGAATTTAGAAATAGAAATTGTCAACTTAATTTGAATTACTATTGCAACTTGAATTATATGGTAAATTGAATTTATATGTATTATAATTAATTTTAATTTTTTTAAATGAAGTTGTATTAAAATAATAAGATATATCGTAATAACATCTAATTCTATCCCACTTATAAGAATAGAGTATTAAATTACATGAACATAACTCTAATCTAATTAAAATAAATATTCAAATTAATTACAATTAATATATACTTATTACTACAAATATAATATAAAAATAAATTATAATAATTGTATAATTTATTATAATTATAAAAAATATAATTACAAAATTATTAATTAGTTTAAATATATTCAATACTTCTAATAAATTTAATGAAATTAGAAAGAGATTTATACATACAATTAAAATTAATTAAGATCAATTATCTATTACTATGTATATATAATAATAAAAGAGCACTAAACAACAATCAAACACCATAGAAAAATGTGGAAAATATGCTCAACTAAAAATGCAGCTGCAAAAGGTACAATAAATCTGATGTATAATATTACCATACAAATTAATATATTAACATTAACAATCTTACTAATTTATGTTATATTTTAACAATTTTATTAATCTTTATATATTTTAATAACCATTATTTCATAAAAGTTTCTCACAACCCTCGTAACTGTAAATATATTAATATTGTTAAAAAAAATTAAATGTTTTAAGTCCATTCTTTTAAGTATAATACATTCCACAATTCAACTGTCACCTCTAAAGAGATTTAATCTAAATAAAGATTAGATTAATGTAAACTGCTTACTTTTATTCAAAAATTCACTAAAGTTATTGATTCCAGAGACCTTAAACAATAAAAATCTAATGTAGAGATCTTTACTTGCAACTTTTTAAGCACAATACAAATATAATATTGAACGATTATTTAATATGGTACAGAACTGGCAAAAACCTGGCACACTTTGATCCATGTTCTACCCATTACTATGGGATCTTTGTGCTTCAAAAGACTGTGCATGATGGTATGGGCATCATTGGTTCAAATTCTATTTTTAAATGTTAGTGCATATAACATAAACGGATATACAATGTACAATGGAATGTGTCTGGAATGACTGAATATTATAAAGAATTGTTAAGTCTTAAAAATCTTATTGAAAGACTTATCTTCAGGTCAAATTTTTGGGAGGTGTTTTTGAGTCAGATTTAATCTTTAGGTGAATTTGATGGACTAGATTTCTTACATGTACTAAAAGCAATTTGTAATTTAGATATATATTTATTCAAATTGTTTTAATCTACTATATAAGCATATAGATTTCCTGTATATACCAAAGGCGACTTGTGATTTAGATATATGCTTACTCAAATTATTTTAATCTACTATATAAACATATAGATACCAACATAGATATATTCCAACTTATTTCTATATAAAGAAAAACAAGAAAAAAAGGAAGAGAAAGTCTGTCTGTTTAGCTCAAGCCACAAGCCAAATGTACCAGTTTATTATATGGAATGGGGATATACAAGCATTTGAATCATTTTCCAGTTAAAACTCATAAAAACTAAAGTCTCAACCTTACTAAGTTTTATACTAGCAATGTAAGTATCTACATGCACATTATTTTCATATCTGATATGAGATATGAAAGCTCTTAATAAGAAACTCATCATGATCCTCAGTGAGTTCACATTATGTCTTCTCTGCTCATTTTGTTTTAACCTCTCTACCCCAACACCTGAAACCAGCTAATCTCTGACCAAGAAAATACTTAGCTCCTGCTGAGAAGAGCTATCAGGATTGATCATATGAAAAGCTTGTGAATCTGCTGAAACTACAACTCTCTCAAAATAAGCTCTCATATAGACTATATCCTCCTCATTATTTCCATTGCTTGCTTCCCCTTCATTGACAGGCAAAATCCCTGCCCCCATTTTCACACTCATCATGAGCTCCTTGGTCCTCACATCATTACAACAAAGCTGGTTAGACTTCTGTATAGCATAACCAACATTCCTTCCATTGCAAGACATGGTCCACAAGGCCTCTGAGTAGAGATGAGATCCACCAAATTCCTTGGTCTTTTCACATTCTAACACAATGTGAAGCTGATCTTCTTCCATCTCCTTGGCCAAAAGAGGTCTAGGAGTGGAGAACTCCAAGACCATGAGAGGAAGATGCAAAGGATCCTCTTGAATGCATAAGTAGACATGCCCTTTTCTGTGCCCAAATATTGTTCCTATAACCTTGGAAGGAATGGCATTAGTTAACATTTCTAGTGGGTTTTCCATACATGATCCCAGTGACTGATTGCATCCACAGCAGGGTGTTATGAGTGAGATGATGGATCTGAATGAGCTCCAGCATTTGAATTCCCTGTGATTGCCTCCATTTGTACTTCTCTCAAAATACTTCATTGAAGATCCCCCTCTGTCATGCCAGCACAAATCTATCATTTTTGGATTGAATTTGTATCTTCCGAGTTCTCTAATGTATTCTGACGATAGATCACAGAATATGATCTGAAAATTGATAGAAAAAATCTCTACACAATCTAATCCAAAAACAATTGCATTATTTGGTATGAATCACAGAAATGTAATACCATTGCGATTGAACTTTGCTATTTATGAATCTGTCAATGAATTTAAGCAAGAACTACTATGATTAATGCAAACAAAACCCATTTTTGAAGTCTTTTCTGTTCCTGTTGTGTAAACCAAAACTATATATAATGGTAACACTGTTAGAGATCTGAGAAGAAAGATGGTTCTTAGAAGGAGAGGCACTTGGGTAGAAGACAAAATTGCATAGGTGAATTAATTAATTAATGGGCGTGCAGTTGAGAAGAATAACAGGGAGGATTGTCAGGGGTTGTGAAGACAAGAAGCACACAAAACACAAGACCTTAATTGAATAATAATGGTGGTGACACACAAATCAAAATTGAATAATGTAAATGGTGACTTTTGGGCTTTGGCCTTCACCACCAATCTCTATATTTTTATTTATTGAATTTCAAACCTTACCTCATCAAAGCTCATTTTGTTCCCTCTTCTAATGATTTTGGGATCTATTAAGATACCATCCAGTGCATGCCACCTTTCACAATGCTGTTTTCATACAATGCAGTGTTCTATGTCTTTTATATTAGTGTATTCACCGTTTATACTTTTTATTTAGTTTAATTTGAGAAACACCTAATTTTGGTTGATCTATTTTGGAGCATGAATATTTTTGTTGGGATGGACATTCACGGAAAGAAGAGAATATAAGG
Organism: Chamaecyparis obtusa; assembly: GCA_027943335.1. Lineage (NCBI taxonomy): Eukaryota > Viridiplantae > Streptophyta > Pinopsida > Cupressales > Cupressaceae > Chamaecyparis > Chamaecyparis obtusa. Next base: position 134,823 of record BSBK01010973.1, on the reverse strand, counting down.
ATGAGGATTTCATTCCCTTAATTGTCCAACATATGGAGGATGGGCCTTTTTATTTAATGTACACATTGAAATGAATTATTGGGCTTGATTGAATTCGTTCTACACTTTTACATCGATTCCCTTATCCATGTTTTGGGAGGGGGTGCAAGGAGTTGTTTTATAAATAGAAATTTTGAAGAATATATTAAATTTTAGTTGAGATATTTGTCATTTATAAATTTTATAATTTAATTGTGTATTTTTTAGTTGAGTTCATTGATACAAATTCTAAGAGTAGTGATTTACAAGAATCTTCTTTTCATGATTATGATTGGTCTATTTAACACTGATTGCATTTAGGTAATGTTCACGAGGATGAAGTGCTAGGAATGTAAGTCATCCTAATATTACTTTGATTCAAGCAAAATTGTATGAATGGTTAAGTGTGCCCAAGTCAAAGTAGTACTAGGATAGTTGAACACTTAAGCAATCTCAATGCTTTGACCTTGTGACATGACCTAGATGTAATAAATGTTAAGTGGACTATTGAAGCTCATGAGAGATGGGTTCATATGAAACACTACTACTAAAATGTGTCAATGAGTTTGATTGAAAAACTATGTAGTTGAATCCTAATAAAATATCATATTGGCTATCACATCGATCATCATAAATTAATTAGATAGTTGAACCAATTAAATATATATTTTATTTTATTTTGTATGTATATTTAAATTAAAAATAAAAAATTATTGACTCTAAGAGATTGTTTCATTAAATATTTCAATTACACATTTTAAGTTGGTTTAATAATGAGGGTTAGGATGCTCCAAAATTTGAGTTTGAAGGAAAACATGGGATAGTACGCCTCAATTGAACAAAATATAAAGTGAATGAAAAATCAAACCACTTATGTAATGATAACATAATAGGAACAAATCTCATTTGTGAAATGAGTTTTCAGCTTAGCAACGACCTATGACCTTTTACAAATTTTTCATAGATAATTAAAGAGACAAACTATAAGCTTAATCAAAGCAATATCAAAAATATTATTAACAAAAATTTTCATAGATAATTAAAGAGACAAACTATAAGCTTAATCAAAGCAATATCAAAAATATTATTAACATTGATTAAAATCATTACCACACTACAAATCAAATCACAAGTTCCCTTAAGATATTTGCATAAAAAAAATATTTATTTGTTTCTTAATCATTTCCAATACAACTTGCATATTTGTTTTGAATACACCACTCTTACTAATAATATGCGGAACATCTTCATAATGTGGGAAAGAAAACTCATAGGGAAAGATTGTTGTTTTATCACCTTCAAAATATAAATATATAAAAATATAAATATTTTCTCTAGCGCACAAAAAATATTCATGCCTCTTATATTCAAGATTATTTCCTTAATGGTTCTCAAATTCTTGGCAAAAGAACTTATTGGATAAATTATTGTAGGTGTATTTATCAAGTAGTAGTGATTGATCAACAATTTGCCTAACATGGAGGTAATATTTTCATCTTCCTCTCCTACCTAAAACCCATTAGGTAGCATATCCTCACAACTAGACTTGACATACTCAAAATAAACATTACATAGTATTCCAGGCTTCCCTGTCAGCTCCAAAAAGATGCATGAATTGATTATAAGCATATTCAATAGTGACTTCTCCAAATGACCCTATTTCTCACTAACTTTAAAACTCAAAAGGCATTTACTTTAATTTCATCAAATTTATTAGTTATTATGCATGTTCAAGCTAACTTGAATATGAGCTTTGAATGAGTTTCTCTTAGCAATACTTATGTTGATCTTCAAGCAACAAAGGGGAAATCCATGGGGAAACATTGTCACTGTATCACATTTATAAATTATAAATTTGTAAATGTGTACTCATACCTTACTCTTTAAGAAATGAAAAATATTACATTCCTATTTGTGATATAAAAGTTTACTTTAACTCCTTACTAGTGTTCCAAGAGCTAGCAAAAGAAGTCTTTAGACATAATTCTAAGTGTATCTATCAAAACAAGGTTGATCAACAATTTTATGAATGCATGAGAAATACTTCATCTAGTCCTCGCCAAAACCCTTTGGGAAAGATTCCCTCATAACTAAACTTGGCATCCCCACAATAATCAATGTGGTTCTCCAATCATCCCCATGAGTTGTTCAAGGATGAATGAGTTGATTTTGATCACTTTCTTCAATATTATCCACATTCCCTTACTTATCAATTTAATACTCTCCACATGCCCTTATATATTTATATTCAAGAATTCATTTAACCTTAAATGATAATTTAGTAACTTTATCATAATTTTGCATGATTATTTTATTCTATATTAGCCTATTGATCCCTAGAAATGATTCACTTTCAAATTTGTTTTCTCCCTACATTCCTTCACTTTCAATTTCACTCTATATCACATTTAGAAAAGTCTATATAAATGGACACTCAAAAAAATCCTAGCAAAGAATCATTAGAAATATAAAAACCTAACAATAAATCTTAGCAGTTTTACTAGTTCAAAAGCATCTTGGTTTTGAGGCAAAGATTCTAGAAGTGTAAAAGAGAGTAAGTAAATAAGCAAGGAATTCCATAGTTGTCTATATATAACTATGAATCTAATCCCAACAATGTGGTCACCAAAATAATTTCTAATCAATAAGAAAATCCTCAAATTTACAACTAAGGAAGGACTCAATAATTACTTGTCTAACAATAGTTATGGTATTGTATAAAAAGGGGCCTTTGATTTACACAAGTGGCTATTGAGTCCTTCTCTAGTTGTAAATTTGATGAGTTTTTTATTGATTAAAAATCAATCCAGTAACCATATTTTTGGAATTAGACAATTATAGAATTGCTTGCTTATTTACTTGCTCTCTTTTATACTTCCAATTTCTTTGCCTCAAAACCAAGATGCTTTTCAACTAGTAAAATTGCTAAGATTTATAGTTAGGTTTTCATATTTCTAATGATTATTTGCTAGGATTTCTTTGAGTGTTCATTTATATAGACTTTTACGAATGTGATATATAGTAAAATTGAAAGTGAAAGAATGTAAGGAGAAAAAAATTGGAAGTGGATCATTTCTAGGGGTCAGTAGGCAATGCATTACTTTTATAATTAAGGACTAGTAGCCACTATGTGTGTACCTAAACTCTAGTAAGATCACACAAAGATGTTATCAAATGGATAATAGTCATAAATAATTCTAGCTCTATCATTCAAGTATCACACATTTATGTTTTTAAGAGAGTAATTAACTAATAGTGTAATGACTCTCACATTTTCATTCCATTGGTCATATTTTGGACCCGATTCATATATCGATACTTGTCTATTTGGTTTAGGATCCTTCGTATTACCATTTTTTGTATTAGCACAAGTATTGGGTGCACTTTACAAGACACATATTTTAATATTATGTTATGATGGATTATGTCATTGTCTTTGTGTTGGTTATGCACATGAATGTTTGGATGATATTTTTATAATTATGATGGTGTACCTCATCAAGGAATTGTATGTGCTTTGGCTATTATGTATATGCACATTTTTGCTTGACGTGGTATTGAGTGTTTAGGTATAGGGCATTCCTCCACATGATTTTGAGATCTAAATTATTCCCTAATAGAGGTTATTCAGATATGTCAATTCAGTCATTACCTATTTCGTCTAACTCATCTTTAAACTCGATTCAAGTATAATTCCTTATGTATTTTACCCTTTGTTGACATGTATCCTACTATTTGTTTAATTCCAAAAACAGTATGCTATGTGAAAGCCCAATAAATGTGTGTTCTAATATTATGTTCAAATTCTAATTTCTGATAATTTAATTTAAAAATATACTTACAGAATTTTAATGTTGAATATTAATGAGGATATATTTAAATGTACTACTTCGATTAGGTGAATTTAGAGTTAATGTTTATAAATTAAAAAAGAAAAGAAATTATCTTATTTTATTTTCTAGAGAAATGAGTAAATATAAAAATTAAAAAAAAGGCATTTCATTTTTCATAATTTTTGTTTTGGTGAGAGTTTTGGGAAAGAGCAAACCTTAGTTTAGACAATTCTTGTTTTAACGATTGTGAGAGCAATTGGGAAGGGAATTTGATTGATAAATAGAAATTGGGAGGGGGACATGCTTGTGCTTGGATCGTGCATTCATGAAGTATGTTTAAAGAGTGTATTTACAAATTTTACTAAATTTGAGGTATTTTGTTGATTTATTTTCCTTTGCCTATTATTTATCATTTGGAAAGGTTGATACAAAATTAGAGTAGTGTTATAACCTTTTAATGGATTTTATTTCATGAATTTAAGCTATGTATATTTATTTGTAAAATAATTGAGAATTTTTCAAAAATGATGTTATATTGTCCAAGTTTTCAAGAAATGTATGGAAATTGAATTTGATAGTTTAGAATGGGTGTTGGCAAATTTTAGCACCAAAGGGGATTGTTGTTTTTTAAAATTTTGAAAATTTAAAATTTGATGAATTTCTAAGCTATTTTAGTAGTGATTCCAAAAATTGGTTATTTAATCAATGAAATATTGGAAAGTTTGGAAGTTTTATATGATGTATGATGCTTGAATTTGTGGGAATGAATGTGGACTCTGTGAAAAATTGAGATAAATCCATTGGAATCATGTGGATATTGTCATAAAATTAGAAATTATGCATCATTTTTCATGTCATATTAGTTGGAGAATGTGATGAGCTTAGGGTATAGGTATTAGAGATGGTTATGAGAGTAGATTATAATGTTTACCATGGCAAAAAGGGGTCACTAGGATATCTCATTGGGAAGTCATGGTAATAAGTAAAAAGTATTAATCCTTCCATAGTCAATTAACCATGATAATGGACTCCTCCTCTCAAACCTTAGGTGATCATATAAATTAAAGATGTTTGGAGAAGACATGGCTACTAGTGGAACATGGATATGGTATGATCAAGTCTCCTATTTTATATGAGATTTCTTCTTGTTTCCACGTAAACCATACTGGTGATGACAATCCTCCTACTCTCTAATATCTAAACCCATAGTTCTAGTAGCACTCGAACTATTATGTTATTCGTTTCCTTGTGGTGTTTAATTTATTGCATTCTTGGATGGTGCATTCTCATTTTCCTTATTTTTATGTTTTCCTCCCCATATATCTTATGTGTTTGTCATTTGGGCCTTGTAAATATCTCCTAGCAAATAGGGTGAACCTACAAGTATCAAATAGTTAAGTGGAATGTAAACCATCATGAGGATTGAGGATCAAAAGTAACATTGAGTTGTATTTCATCTACCACTAATCTTCTTGATGTTGTTGTTACTAGTGCACGGTTTCTTGTTGTAATTGTTGCATCATCTAGGCCAATCTTTATTATTGATGGACATAGCTTTGTTCAAGTTGTTGGTTTGAGTGTTGCTCACCCTTTGAAGGAGAAATATTGTTGTCTTCCTTGTGCAAAATCATTTTAGGTGGTTTTTTGTGGCCAAGATGTTGAAAATGATGATTTCTACCAAGTTAGGGTTTTGGTGTGCAAATTCTCCAATCTATGGCCCTCTCTTCCTAATCTACACAAATGGGTGGCAAATATTTGGAGGCCTCTTGTGGAAAACACAATTGAACTCTTCCCATGTGCTAGCTTGGCTTTTTCATTTCCTCATTTTCCTCCTTTAAGGATATAAATTTGGCATTAGGCAAGTTGTGTACTTGGGGGAGTGTACCTCTCTATTAAACCTTGAACATCCTCCTCCAATCTTGCTACTAGTCCACTATATGTGTGCTTGGTGTGGGTTATAATTCCATACCTCCCTCTACATTTTTGGGAGCCTTCTTGTTATGAGATCATTGGTAATTCTATTGGTCTTTATTTTGAAATTTGATTCTACTTTTTTCATCAAGCTCTCTACATTTGCATGCATTCCAAGGGATGTTGAAATCTCCAAACACCTTCATGAAAATATAGTTTTGATGGTTGTGGATACACCTCGAACTCAACCTCTTGATCATGAGGGCATCTCATTCCAATATCATGCTTATCCATTAGTCAATGTGTTTTGAGTTAATCTTTCTCATGTTATAAGGGCTCTGCTACATGGTGGAAGGATGCTACTAATGAGCATTTAACTATCAATCATTTTGATTCATCAAGTGACTCCTCTAAGGATGATGATGGTGTTTCTCTTTCTTCAAGTCATATGTCACAAAAAGTTTTTGTAGGAAAAAAAACAAAGGCATTTGTTTAATGTCTTTGATGCAAGGAGGTGTATAGGCTTGCAAGAAAAATTACACATGTAATTGGTAATCCTTTCAATACAAGGGTTTGCAATAACCAATAAATTTAAATATTATACAATTGAGTTCAACTTAATACTAAATAATTTTAAGATTAATTATTTAATATTTAAGTCTATGTGTTGATGGTCATGTGAAGCAAATTAGTATTAGGATATCACTCACCAAGTTCTATGATACACATTGGAATGCAAAACCTCCCACAAAATGAATCTTATTAGCACAACCAAAAGGAAGATAGGTGCCAATGCAAGATCTATGCTTTGTGGGGTTTTTAATTCCTTTTAGATATTGTTTGATGATAAATGATAGATTTGATATAATAAAGTAAGTGCAAGGGAAAAGAAGTAAGAACATGTGCACTTGGAAACAAGATGAAGAAGGTTGTACTTTTGAACAAAATTTCCTTGTTGCCAAAGTCTCAGGGTCAGCTATTACTTTAGATCTAGCAAACAAGGACCTATATGTTTCTGCACCAAAGGTTTCACTGAAAAATGATAGGGTCGTGTTGAGATTTTGGGAACATGCTGATTTTTTGGGAACAAGTCGAGTACTTGACTTGTTCCTAGTAAAAATTGATGAAACTTTCCCTGATCCATTGGTTTTACATGTACTTATTAGATCCAAAATTGTAGCTTCGCAACTTGTTCCTACACACAGAAAAATGGGAAGAAAGTTTGTGGAAAGGGGTTTTCCTTGGTCAAACTCCTATTTATGAATCAACCTTGAAATTAAATTGAAATTGCATAGGAAAAAATGAAAGAGAAGCTAGATCTAGAACATAAATCACCTTATACCTTGATGATGCAATGCCTCTTTGAATATGATCACAAGTGTTGATGCAATAGATTAAACTCCACAAAATTCTAATAGGAAATCATGAAACCAAAGCCTTGATTGATAGATGTTGTAATTTTCCATAATGCTTGATGAAGAAGTAGAATGCCTTGAAGATCTTTGAAGATTTTCTTGATTGTACATGTGTGTAAGTGTGGATTGTTTCTTTATGGTAGATGGATAGAATGCACTTGATTGATTGATAGTAATAATGGGTGATCAAATGAGGGGAGAAGATGTCCTTTTATACTTATTTTGGGGCTCAAATTTTGTCAAGGCTGACTACAAATCTAAACCTCAGAGGAAAACCCAACCATCGGGCCCCAGGCCAAATTTGGGCTCAAAACCCCAAGGACAAGTTCCCTTATCGACATGTCCTCATATACAAGTTGACTTGTCGACTTGTCTCAGGTGAATTGAGCTCAAATTTCACCAAGATGTCGGGGAAGGTGAAAAGGAGTAGGGGAGAAATGCAGGTTGATATGAGGTCAAGAAGGATCCTAAAAGCATAAAATAAATGAATAAGTGCTAGGTGAGGAATGAATTATTTGATTGAAGGGAAAAGGGGAAATCATGCCTAAAAGCAAGAGCCAACCTCAAGTTTTGTACAAATAATGTTAATATAAGATACAATAAGTGCTAGAAGAACGTGAAATCAATATGAGAACCCATACAATACTAAAATGGGGCTAAAAATGAGTACCCATAGAACGACACACACACACACACAGAAATATATATATATATATATATATATATATATATATATATATATATATATATATATATATATATATATATATATATATATAGTTCGTGAGTTTGAAATCTTTGTGCATGTGAAAATACTTTATGGAAATGCAAATTGAAAGGTTGAGTTTCTAGAGTAAGGTAGAACACCAAACCTTACACAATTGTTGCCACATAAGGCCAAAACTTAATTGCCAAAAAAAACTTTTGGCCTGATAAAATAATACTAATTATAAATAAATGTCATAATACAAAAGAAACTTGTAATGCGTTATAGTAGCCATTATAATACTTTGTTCTAGCCAGATGCAAATGATGGCTACGAAAATAGAGATAACTCTAATTCTTTGTCTATGGATGTAATGCTAACATTAGCTAGTAAGTGCTCTATTTACAAGGGGTTTCCATTGGCAAAAAATAATGTGTCTTGTATCATCACAAACACATTTCCTACAACTTGTAGGCAGCTAATATAAATATTGAATGTTCAAGACACAAACACCCCAAAACTCATCATTTGAGCTTATGACTCGTTATAGCCCAAATAAGAGAGCTAATGGATAGTTGAGATCTATAAAATAAGGGTATTCAAATACACATTGCAGTGAGGACTCATAAATATTCGAATTCGGCTAGTCTGTTATTGTAAATGGAATGACATTCTATCAAAATTGCATGTCAATTTATGAAAGTTCAACATTACTAAAATGAGTGCAGTATTAAAAATCATCGTTTATTTTGGTTGAGGATTGTTTATTTTTTCCACAATGAATCACTACTACCTTCCAAAGCATGACAGATTTCCTTCCTTGTGTCGTTTGGGTTTTGGCTTAACAAATCAGTTGAACAAAAGAAGGTTATTTGAATGTACTATTTTTCATCCATAAATTTAGAAGTATACAATATATATGCATGATAGGCTAGTTATTCAACTAGTTTCCCAAACAAAATTTGCCCTCTTAGTTTATCAGAGAACTGAAAATTCACTCCAAAAAAATCCCACTTAACTGCCACGCATACTCTCAAAACTCTACTCGTAAGTGATTGTTGGTTTCGCTAGTAATATCGTATTCAACCAAGTCGCAGGATATCAAGTAAAGTGAATTTCTTAATTGTGCATATAATTTCACTTATTCAATTGGGTAAAAACAAAAATCAATAACCTTTTTTTTTAGTTATATTACTTGATGTTTAGTAACCCAAGAAAAATCCAATTAAAGTTGTTATAAGAAAGTTATTTGAATGGTGTTGTCATTATTTGTATTGTATGATGTTTGAATTGTGGTGGTGGTTTTATTCTTGTTATACAAGTTTATAGATTTAATGAAAAAAAAAAATACACAATCAAATCCAAAAACTATAGCATTCTAATGGAGTGTGGAAATCTAATAGCTTTAGTTTTATTCTTATCATCAAAAGATTTAAACTCTATTTTTTATTAAAATCGGCAGCATAATAAGGGTGGTTCCCCTTTAGACAACTATAGTCTAGAGCCAACAAAGGTGGTTCACTAACAGTAATAGTGTTGGAAAAAAGTGTATAATGGGAAATGGTTATTAATGGTAGACTCCCACTTCACCACCATACATTGGAAGGGCCCCTAAAATGTGACCCCTTTTGGACTAAATTTGATCAGCACAATCCAAGTAGATGAAGGGGTGCTAATGCATAATCTAGTCTAACAATGATGTGTGTTATTTTAGGGCTTTGTTTGTCTATGTAAGAAAGAGGAGTAAGGGAGTGTAATGTAAGTAAAGTAAGTAAAGACAAACACTCATGCAATGATACACAATGAGATATATAATCTAGTTTTTCAAAGTAAGTGTTCTGGAAGAAGAAAGATGAATATGTACTCACCTTGAGGGTTAGTAAAGAATGTAACTTCATATCTGTAAAAACCATGTCAAACTGCACTAAAAATGGGAACAGACTGGGATCCAAAAACCTGAAGGTGAGAACTTTCTATCATGAAAATTTGAAGGTTGTAGGAACATGTCGAAAATGGTTTGACCTATACCGGTATAGATCATAGGTAGTTAGACCTATACCCTGGAGGGTTGTTTCTAAAGGTCTCAGGACTGTATCTGAAACTGCACTTCCAGATTTGCAATCTCGAATCTGAAACTCCATGAATATGCACCTGCACACAAGAAAGGGAAAAATTGTTGGGGGAAAGGGGCTTTCCTTGGTCAAGCCCCTATATAGGAATTAACCTTGAAATGTGTATACTAGAAATAGTATCTTCATAGGGTTAGTATTGTCAAATAAATCAAATAGAAACTAAATAACCACAAGTAGCAATCTATTTAAGCTAGAAATTAACAATTAAGCACTCTATGGCTCTCTAACTAGGAGTGTTAATGGTGAAGCTCTCGACAAGCTTCCATTAAATGACAGCCCTACAATGAGAATAGATGATAAAACAAGCTAAATAGTTCAATTCCAAATTGAAAAGCTAATTAACTCCTATATTTGCCTTTCTAGCTATAACTCTCAAGAGGTTAGATGCAATTCTAAGATTTGTGGATTGATTATGAGTGATTGTAGCCTTTCTTTGATAGGATTTGGCAAGGGTAGGGGGTTTAGTAAAGTTGATCAAGGTTAAGTTGGGGTTGAGTCTTTGGTTCCACCCTTTAAAGACAATTTAAATATTGTGTCCTCAAAGCTTGGAACAAGAAGACAAGATGAGTGGACAAGATGTTCTTTCAATTTGAGTGATTGAGAGTCATTTTGGCTTGATCCATGTGAGCTTCTTTCCCTAAATCCTATTGGTTGAGGCTTTTTCCTCCCATGTGGTGTTGAGAGAAATTAAGATTTAATCAATTGATTTTAATTCATTTATTTAGCCAAGTGTACCCCTTGAATGGGTTGAGTTTATTTAATTCCAAACTATACAATTAATTAAATTAATTGCACATTGATTTTATTTAATTTGATTAAAATGCTCTTGATTTTGATTTAAATTGAACTAAAGCTTGATTTTAATTTTGATTGGCCAAATGCTCTTTTTGATTCAATTGCTTTAATTTGGCCTTGATTTGCCTTGACTAATCACTTGAATGATCCTGTCCACTTTTAGGTGATTACAAAATGAAATAAGTAAAGCATGTAAAACAAGATAAATGTAAGTGTTACCTTGCTTTCCAAACCCTTGTGGATGGATACGAATCCGCTATATCCACAAAGATGTATACTTACTTGATTGTATGTTAAAATGTAGAATGTAGGATGTCCTCATAAATGCAATATATCATTAATTGACCAAATCATAGATCATGGATGTATGCTTGCTTGATAGGATGGAGGAGATAAAATAAAAAGGGATGTGGATCTTCTTGCCCAATTGGGAATTTCTCTACTTCATGAGAAAGAAACTCACACAATCAATAGAATATTATCCTTGGAATGGATGGATGGAGGATAGTTTTCAAATCTTGGAGGCAAATCCTTGCTTGTTTGCCTTGAATTCACCTCGGACTTGAATGCTTGAGAGATAGCTTGATTTCTTGAGCTTGGATATCATGGATTGTATGGATGTTGTGTATATTTTTTGGATCAAAAAATGAGAGGGGGAGGCCTCCTTTTATAGTGATTTCGGGATCAAAACCACGAAGGGTTAACCTCACAAAGCAGGAAAAAGAATATACTTTACATTAAGCCCCGAAACCCACCAAAATAAAATCCCTGAGGTATAGGTCAAACCAAGTTTGACCTATGCCCGGAAGGGTTAATTTCAAGGTAGAGTTTGTGGAATACAAGAAGCATTTAGAGTTTCAGGTCAAAATGGAAAGAAAATGGGGAAAATAAAGAATAAATTCATCCATAATCAAGGAGATCAGTAAAATGGGGCCCAATAGATCTTAGAGCTTCTGAATTAATGGTTGCTAACTTTATAGGACTATACATTTAGCCCCCACTTTAGCAAGAGTATGAGGCAAGCTCACGCTCACAATAAAGTAGATCAAATACATAAGATGATCTCTGTTAGGATTAACAAGGCAGAAATAACAATTATGTGCAAATATAACTAATATCAGAAAATAATAAACCACACAGAATAGAACACAAGACACACAGATTTAACGTGGTTCACCCAATCCCTGGGCTACGTCCACCAACAGCAAGTCCAATATTATTATTATCCAGTGATTACAACCTGATTACAATCCGTAATCCCTTACAGCCCAATTCTACTGCAAGTATTAAAATCATACATAATGAAAATCCCTAACCCTAAGCCATATTATACAATATTTTCCCGCTTTAGGGTTAGAATGAGTTATAAGTAGTCGGCCCAAATAACTGAAAAGTAGTACAGTACTTTCCTGATTAGTCACCACAAGCTAACAATCTCCCACTTGGTGACTGATCAGTATCCACACTATACTAAAAAACCTCCCACTTGGAGACTGATCCTGTAGCAATACCGCTACCCACATGAGGCTCCCACTGAATTGAACCACCTTGGACTCAACTGTTCCTTTATTTTGTTCAGTCTAGAAGACCAACTGAAGCTGAACATGAGTTCAACTTCTCCCTTGTTACTACCTTTGTAAACATATTTGCTGGATTATCATTAGTATGAATCTTTTCCAGCCTTAACTGTCCATCATCCAAAACTAATCGAATGAAATGGTACCGCAACTGTATGTGTTTTGTCTTTGAGTGCAAAGTAGAATTCTTTGCAAGATGAATGGCACTTTGGCTATCTGTATGTAGAAAATTATCCTTTTGTGGATGTCCCAATTCTTCCATGAAGAATTGAAGCCATATCATCTCCTTGGCTGCCTCTGTAGCAGCAACATACTCTGCCTCTGTAGTGGATAAAGCAACCACCTTTTGTAGTCGAGAAATCCAACTCACTGCTGTCCCACCAACAGTAAATATATAACCTGTAGTACTCCGCCTGCTATCTATATCTCGTGCCAAATCTGAGTCAACATAGCCTTGTACAGTAGTAGTAGAACCCCCAAAGTGTAAACACTTATTGGATGTGCCTCTCAAATATCTGAGAATCCATTTGACTGCATTCCAATGCTCAATACCAGGGTTACTCATATAACGGCTAACGACTCCCACTGCGTGTGCAATATCTGGCCTAGTACATACCATAGCATACATTAAGCTCTCTACAGCTGAAGCATAAGGTACCTTAGACATTTTAGTCTCTTCTTCTAGTGTCTTGGGACACATATCCTTAGTCAATTTCAAATGACCAGGCAAAGGTGTGCTGACAGCTTTGGCATTTTCCATAGAGAAACGTTGCAACACCTTCTCAATATAATCAGCCTAAGATAGAGACAATTTCTTATTTTTCCTATCTCTACAAATTTTCATACCAAGGATTTGTTTTGCTACCCCCAAATCCTTCATAGAAAAAGATTTTGCTAACTCTTGTTTCAACCCCTTAATGTGATCCATGTTAGACCCACCTACAAGCATATCATCAACATATAAACATAAAATAATGTAGTTGTCATCATCCAACCTCTTAAAATAAACACAATGGTCAGAATGACACCAACTATATCCATGCCCATTCATAAAAGTGTCAAATTTAATATACCATTGCCGAGGTGCTTGCTTCAAGCCATATAAACTTTTCTGCAATCTGCACACCAAATTCTCCTTACCCTTGACCTCAAATCCTTGTGGCTGAACCATATATATTTCTTCATCCAAATCACCATGAAGAAAGGTTGTTTTAACATCAAGCTGCTCTAAATGCAAATCTTCAGTAGCCACAATACTTAAAACAGTACGAATAGAAGTCATTTTAACAACTGGAGAAAATATCTCATCAAAATCAATACCATGTTTCTGTGCAAATCCTTTTACGACTAATCTGGCTTTAAATCTTTTCGTACCTCCATCCTCTTCTTTTATCCTGTAAACCCATTTATTCTGTAAAGCCCTTTTACCTGCAGGTAACTTACATAAATCCCATGTCTGATTTTTCAGCAAAGAGTCCATTTCATCTGTCATTGCAGACTCCCACTGAAGTTTTGTATCCACCTGCACAGCGTCATTATAACATTCAGGTTCACCAGCATCTGTTAACAAAATAGAATACAAAGATGGAGAAAATCTTTCTCGAGGTCTACTTAGCCTTGTTGACCGTCTAACACTCACTGGGGTGTGTGGTATTCGTTGTTGCTGTTGTTGCGGAGCATAAGGAACTACTGGAACATGAACTTGTGGAGTATCATCCAGTACTACATAGTCATTTTCTTTCTTCTCATGCTGCAGCAACAGATCTTTGTACAATACTTTCTCATTGAATATGACATCCCTGCTTCTTACAATTTTATGATTTTCAAAATCCCAAAGCCTATAACCAAATTCATCAATGCCATACCCAACAAATACACATTTCTTTGACTTAGCTTCCAGCTTGGTTCTATTTTCAGAATCTATAAGTGCAAAAGCTTCACAACCAAAGGTTTTGAGAAAAGAATAACTCACCTTCTTACCACTCCATGCTTCCTCTGGAATACCACAGTCCAAAGGAGTAGAGGAGCTTCTATTGATTAAATAAATAGCAGTGTTCACTGCCTCTACCCACATATTTTTGGGCAGCCTAGCATGCAACCTCATACTCCTTGCACACTCCATTATTGTCCTGTTCATGCGTTCAGCCACTCCATTTTCTTGTAGAGTCCTTGGTATAGTTTTCTGCCTACGAATACCATTAGAGGAACAATATTCTTCAAATTCTATGCTGCAATACTCACCACCATTATCAGATCTAAGACATTTTAACTTTTTACCAGTCTCATTCTCAACCAAGCATTTCCATTTCTTAAAAGTTTGAAATACATCAGATTTTTGTCTAAGGAAATAAATCCATACTTTTCTTGTTGCATCATCTATAAATGTAACATAATACAAAGAGCCACCAAGGGAAGATACCTAAGCTGGTCCCCATACATCTGTATGCACAAGCTCTAATCTCTCATTATTTTTTTCCTTCCCACTCTTCACAAAACTAACTCTCTTTTGTTTTCCATAAACACAACTTTCACAGAAATCCATATTGACACATTTCAAACCAGGTAAAACTTTCTTTGAATGAAGTCATTTCATACCTTTTTCACTCATGTGCCCGAGTCTGTTGTGCCACAGTGCTGTGTCAGAATCTACAGCAACAGTTTGATGTTCTTCCTGCTCAACTGCAGCCACTGTTCCTGAACATTCATTATCTTCTGAAACAATTAAAGTAGAAGGAACAGTATGACCTGTACAAAGATATAAGGTGCCTACTTTCACACCTTTTGCTACTACTAAGGAACCTTTTGAAACCTTCCAATTTTTATCATTAAAAGTAACTGTGCAACCCTCATCACCCAGTTGCCCTGCTGAAATTAAATTCCTACTCAGCCTTGGAACATGTCTTACCTCTTGTAGTAGCCAATGATTCCCATTCTGCAACTTAATCTTAATTTTTCCCTTTCCAACAATCTGACAGGGTTCATTATCTCCCAAATAAACTAGCCCAAAATCCCCTTGGACATAATCAAAAAAATAACTTCTATGGAGTGTAGCATGAAATGAAGCCCCAGAATCTAAAACCCATGAATCATCAATACTTTCTAAGGACAAGAGCAAAGCATCCTCCTCGGATTTGTTACTTACCACATTTGCCTCCTTGTTTCCATCATTTTTGTCTCCTTGATCTTTCTTCCGAGACCAACAATCTTTCTTCTTATGACCTGGTTTTCCACAGTACCAGCAATCATTTGGCCCTTTAGATTTGGACCTCTTTCCCTTTGATTTTCCTCTTGATTTCCCACGATTTCCAGAGTTGTTTCTTCTATCTCTTGTTCTGCCTCTGCTTTCTGTGTTCAATACACTACCCGATGTGGATGCCCCTAAGCTTTTCCTACGAATTTCCTCACTCAATATAACACCAATAACATCATCATACTTTAGGGTATTAGAACCAGAAACAGAATTACTAACAGCCATTACCAAGCCATTCCAGCTTTCTGGCAAAGAACACAAAATCAAGAGAGCCCTAACGTCTTCATCAAAAGTAATTTTAACTGAGGTTAATTGACTTGTAACTGTATTAAACTCATTCAAATGATCAGTAACTGATCCACCTTCTACCATTTTCATATTAAATAAACGCTTCATAAGAAATACCTTGTTTGAAGCTGAAGGCTTTTCATACAACTTCGCTAGGGTTTCCATCAGATCTTTAGCTGTCTTTGCTTCAGTAATATTGAATGCCACCGATTGTGCCAGGCATAGACGAATACTCCCCAGTGCCTTCCTATCCAAAATATCCCAATCCTCCTGAGACATTGATTGCTCTTTCTTGGCTACTCCCTCTAATGGCCGCCATAGATCCTTCTGATAGAGATAATCCTCCATTTGCATCTTCCATAACTAGAAGTTCTGCCCATTAAACTTATCAACCTTCAGCCTACCCTCGTCTGCCATTTCTCCCACTTAACCGAGAGACTCTCCCACTAACTCATGAGACCTGCTTCAGAGAATAGATGAAAGAACGAATGAAATAACCTCGCTTTGATACCACTTGTTAGGATTAACAAGGCAGAAATAACAATTATGTGAAAATATAACTAATATCAGAAAATAATAAACCACACAGAATAGAACACAAGACACATAGATTTAACGTGGTTCACCCAATCCCTGGGCTACGTCCACCAACAGCGAGTCCAATATTATTATTATCCAGTGATTACAACCTGATTACAATCTGTAATCCCTTACAGCCCAATTCTGCTGCAAGTACTAAAATCATACATAATGAAAATCCCTAACCCTAAGCCATATTATACAATATTTTCCCGCTTTAGGGTTAGAATGAGTTATAAGTAGTCGGCCCAAATAACCGAAAAGTAGTCCTCATCAAGTCCAAAACTAAGATAAGAGAGACATCGTTGAGAGAAAAAGAGAGAGAGGTGTGATTACTTAGACCCAATAAGATTGTATGTCTTACTGTGAACCACACAAAGAAAGTACAGTGTGACTACCACGCCCAATAAGATTGTATGTTTTAATGTGGACCAGACAAAGAATGGCCACAAAATATCGCATTGAAAAGTTCTAGGAGGGTTTGTGTGTCATGCTAGTCAACCCATCTAGGATTTGTCCTTAAAGATTGTGTGTCAATAAGGGATCTGGCAAGGGATCCAAAGTGTAATGCAAAATCAAAAAATTGTGTGTATGTGTGCAAAATATGAGTGGAGTGTATGCCCACGTTACAGATATTGAAAATGTTTTAACGGGAGAAAAGACTTTAACAGAGCATACAAGCATCCACTAGAAACATTTCCACTATAACATGCCCCCAAGAAAGGACAAATCAAGGGAAATGAGAACATGACAAAAGAGATCACAGGAGCAATCTACCAACTCTGGGGTCAATATGATCATATGATAATATGTGAAATATTATGTCAAAATGAAATATCATCATTCCCCAAAAGAAGTAGAACTACAACACAATGGAAGAAAAACACGTAAGAGTTACAAAGAAGAGTTGTTTTGGGTCGACATCATGGAGACCAAAAAGAATAGGTGCTACCATTTTGCATCATCCCAAGTGGGCAACACAAAGGAACATTTACAAACATTGGCACATGTACCACATAACACATAACAACATATAGAAGAAGTGAGATACAAATAGAAGAATGATTATAACATTGTGATTCCTTTATCACCTTGCGCTAATAAAACAAAAAAGATTGTTTAAAAAAATCTAAACAAAATATATAACAAGTAACACATCATGAGGGAAGCACATTATGATAGGAAAACACACAAAAAGTCCATTGTACAAGAGAAGCTAATCAAGTGTATTGTCTTCCCCCATATCTCAGCCTATAGTGTTTAGGGAAGGTTGGAAACTCACAAGAGGAGCAACATCAAGCATGGAAGAAGGAACAATAGCCAGTTCCAAACAAGGACCATGTTGTCAAGATAGGTCACTGTGTTTGTTACTAGGTGTGATAGACAATTGTTGTGAAAGCATAGTTGGTAAATCATTATCAAGATCAATAGTCTCATACATATCATCAAAATCACTAGCATGCATATCATTGTTAGTATCATGAACATCATCATCGAGAGTATCTTCTTCATCAAGATTTATTGTAATAGAATCCAAGATACGAATGTCATTATCATGTTTATTCATTTTAGGTTTGTTTAAATTCACTTCCTCCATAGGCTCAAGCATGGTTTGGTCAAAAGGAAGTGAAGTATGAGGAGGTGAATGAGGTGAAGAAATATGTTGAAAAGAATGTTCACGAACTCTATTATGATGCTTGCAAAGATGATTACGAGCATGAAAATTGCATTTAGTCTTGCTAGATATTTGACTTGGGATAGAACCAATCAACATCGGGTTATTTTCTTCTTTAGGAGAAAGAATTGAAGGAACCACACTAGGTCGAGTGATGATAGGAAGAGGATGTGGATAAGCTATAGGATGAATAGGTGGTGTAGAAAGAAGTCCATGACTAGGATCGTCCTTAGGTTTACTAAGTTCACAAATATTTTGAATCTTGAAAGTTGGTATGATCAAAAGAGATAATCAGGATGAACTTTAGTTGGTTGAGGCATGGAAGGCCAAAAGAAATCAAGGTCAACAGAGTCTCGAGGAATAGAAGGTTGATAAAGACTATAGTTAAAGGTCATGATCTCTCCATTGTGAATAAATTTAACACATTTATGAATAGGAGAAGCCACAGCATTCATAGAGGTAAGCCGAGGAAGACCAACTTTGACTTAAAATTGATTGGATGTAGAAATGATAGTGAAAGTAGTGGCCAAATTTTTACCACTAAATTACATAGGAAATGAAATGGAACCATGGGAAGGATAAAGGAAACTATTGCAAGTTTGAATCAAAACATCAAATTTATCATAAAAATCTTTATGCGATTTTTTACTAAAAATATGTTCTTCATTAATCACATTCACCGTGTAAGTGGGATCATCAAGGGTACCACGAGAAGGAATACCATTAACCCTAGTGACAATGTAAAGAGGACCATCAAGTGCCTTAATTTTTTCAGCATGATCAAAGGTAATGCAAGACTGAGGTGGAGATTGAGGTTTAGGTTGAAGTTTAGGTTGAACATGTTCAATTTGGTTGACAACATGAGTAGCTTCGTCAACTTTCTCACCATAATCAATGTCTTTAAGAGAAGGTTTCTGAATAGTATTGGTTGAATGAGATGGAAAAGGATTAGTGTAAATTTGCAAATCCTGATTAGGAGATGCAACTGATTTGTTTTGATGGTTAATATAAGCATCAACAGATATAGCATTAGAATCAATATGTTCTTGAACCGCATTTTTCAAGGAATAGCATTTTTCAGTATCATGACCAGGTTGACGATGGAATTGACAGAATTTGGGATCAAATAATCTAGATGGAGGTTTGGATGGATAAATTGGTTTGACAGGAGAAATTTTAATCATGTTTGCATTCATCAACTTGAACATCACATTATGCAAAGATTCAGAAAGTGGATTAAAAGTACAAGAAGGTATAAAAAAAGAGGACAAAAGAGTCACAACTTTGGATGTTGTTTCTACTTGTTCATCAACTCTGTTGGATGATTTGTTAATTTTGATGTAGTTGTTAGGATTCTAAAATTTGTTGAAATTGGATATGGCATCACTCTTATCAACAGAAACAGGAACCTTTGGAGTGTTTCTCTCAAATTGACTCACTTGAAGTTGATAATGATGAAACATTACACACAATAGTGAAAAAGAAGAAAATTTAGTAAGGAGAATCTTATCTCTAATGTTCTTTTGTAAATTAGAAACAAAAATGCATTGTATATCAACATCGGGCACAATATAAGAAATCTAAACATGCAAATGTTTAAATCTACCAATAAAGTCACTAAATTTTTCTTTAATACCTTGTTTACAATGCATCAAATCAATCAAATAAATCTAAGGACCAATGTTCTTTTGAAATTGTCGAATAAAAGCATTAGCAAGCTTATGGAAAGAATCAATGGAATAAGGAGGCAAAGAACAATACCATTGCAAAACCTTATCAAGGTTCTAGTGAACAACTTTGTCATCAATCTATAGTTGTGAGAGAAATCACTACACAAGGTTTGAAAAGTCTTAACATAAGTCATAGGATCACCCTTACCATTATAAGTCTCAAGATGTGGAATTTCAATACTTTGTCAGATAATAGCTCAGATAATATCCATGGACAAAGGACTAGCAATATCACATGAAGGAATGTTGAATTTGGATTGAGTCAAGGAAGCAAGTTGTTGTTATAAAGAAGACATAGTTTGGGCTAAGATATTAATGGTAGAATCAATGGAAGAAATGATAGGAGGACAAACATTGGAAATGATAGGAACATTGTTTAAAAATGAAGGAATGTTTGAAAAATAATGAAGCATGTTGGGAGCATTGTTGGAAATAGAATTTGAATATGAAAAGGGAACACTATGATAAGAAGGCATAGATGAAGGTAATGAGACACATGGAACACTTGTAAGAAGAGAAGGAAGATTAGTATTAGGGAGACTCACATGTATAGGACTGGAAGTTTGAATTAAAGTTGTGATAAGAGGTGGAGCATAAGTAGAAATACTAGGGATGGAAGTAGAGATAGGTAAAGAAGTTTCAACACTTGTAGTAGGTGGAACATAGCCTAATTATTAAGCACATTTTGTCATAGATTTAACACTAGAATCAATAAGATGGGAAATGCTACGCAAGAGGTGAAGACCATATTCATCATTATGGATGAGTTTCTTTAAACCTTCTACAATGGAAAGAGTTGCGTGATTATGATTCTCTTGAGCTAACTAATGTTCAAACTTTTCAAATTTGTGAGTAAGCTTTTACACTTCAGAGGGAGGAACTCTTAATGCTTCATCTTCATCATGAGAAGAATGAGAAGAGTTATTCTCCATAATAGGATAGGCATCATTAGGATGCATGCTAGTTTCATCAAGATTCCTAGCAAAGAAGGGAGGTTCAAGATCAAAAGTGATACTTCTATAGAGTTATTTTGTTGTCATTAGTTTTGATAAATTCATAATGATTGTCAAATTTATTCGGTAAAGAAGGATAGTCAAGTCGGTAAAGTAAATAAGCTAGTCGGTAAAGGGGAGTAAAGGAAAGGCAATTTTGGTAAAAGGAATAAGGAACAGACACCGAGCACGGCAGAGCAAGGTAGACCGAGCACTGAGAAGTTGCCGAGAGAACATACATGTTACCAAGCAAGAGAAAATATAATACCAAGCAACACATGCCGACATAAGAAGAATCTACAGATACATTGAATCTGGACACCGAGCAGAAAATATTTTACAAATCTCGAAGAGATTGTTTGATGAAACATTGGAGATTTAAATATGATGATTTTGCATGATTACAAAGTGAGATCTGCCAATGAGAATTAAATGCATAGGAGATGTAACCAGTGCTAGCACCGCCTAAGGAGATGATTCTAGAACGTTTCCACCACTTCTAGATCAAGTATAAATGGATCAGTATGTGAAGATCAAAGTGTGATGCGAAGGAAAAATTGCAGAGAGCATGTGATCAGTAAAAGATAAGTGTGAAGATGATGAGAAGAGAAGCCATCGAGTAACAAAGCAATAAGAACAGAGTTGTAAATGTGATTCAGAGTTGAAGTTGCCAAGTACTAAAGTGAAATTGTGAGTGAAGTAAAGTATGAGGTAAATTGTTATTGAGCATATTGAGTCTGATAAGCATATGTTGATGTAAGCAATACAAACAGTTTATGTTACTGCTTATTGTGTAATCAGAATTGTAAAAGTTCTTAACCAAGTAGGACCTAACAGTCTTAAATTGTAAATCCTTTAACATGGTACATCTCTTAGATTAGAGTTGTAAAATCGTTTAGCAAGGTAGACTAAATAAGTCTTTATACTCTTAACAGAATAAATACTCTTAACCGGGTAAGCTATCAGAAATAGCTAACATTGTAGCTCTAACAGAGCAAGTTTTTAATTGTGGTAGTGAAGTGTTGTGGGTGTCATCCCCGCCGCATTTTTTTTCTCTGACAAGGATTTTTGCGAGACCAAAAATCATGGTGTTATGAGTTGTGTTTCATGATATTAGTTTATATATTTTTATGTTTTTATAAGAAAACTTATCAATTTGGTGAATGGTTAGAAAGATAAAAAAAGTTTTTGAAGTACTGATTCACCCCTTCCCTCTCAGTACTTTACTTTCCATAAAGTTATCCAACAAAAAGGACACGAGTCTACGACTTCTTCTAACTGAAATACTATAAATTGGACACAAAGTGATAAGGCTCATACAAAAAGGAATAAAAGGAAAGGAAGTTGATATGTAATTTGAAGCAATATAGAAAAGATGTAATGTAAATAGAAACTACCACAATGAATGAAGCTATAATGCAAAGAGAATCTAACTACCAAATAAAGGAGGAAATTCAACACCAAGAATAAAAGATATAATGCATACAAAGACGGTCAAGATAGAAAGAAAATCTATCACCAAAATCAGATGAAAATGTTAAGAGTCAGGTTCACCAAAATGTATAATGGGAAATGGTTATCAATGGTAGACTCCCACTTCACCACCATACATTGGAAGGGGCCCTAAAATGTGACCCATTTTGGACTAAATCTAATCAGCACAACCCAAGTAGATGAAGGGGTGTGAATGCATAATCTAGTCTAAAAAGGATGTGTGTTATTTTAGGACTCTTTCTGTCTATGTAAGAAAGAGAGGTAAGAGTGTAATGTAAGTAAAGTAAGTAAAGACAAACACTCATGCAATGATAGACAACAAGATATCTGATCTAGTGTATCAAAGTGCTATGGAGGAAGAAAGATGATGTACTCACATTGACGTTTATTAGAGGATGCAACTTCAGGTCTGTAAAACTCTTTCAAACTGCACTAAAACTAGGAACAAATCAGGATCTAAAAACCTGAAAGCAGAAACTTTCTATCATGAAAATTTGAAGGTTGTAGGAACATGTTAAAAATGGTACGGCCTATACTAATATAGGTCAAAGGTAGTTCGACCTATACCCTAGAGGGTTGAATCTGAAGGTCTTAGGACTGTGTCTGAAATTGCACTTCTAGATTTGCAATTCTAAATCTGAAACTCCATGAATCTGCACCTGCACACAAGAAAAGGGGAAATTGTTGGGGAAAGGGGTTTGCCTTGGTCAAGACCCTATATAGGAATTAACCTTGAAATGAAATAAGTAAAGCATGTAAAACGAGATAAATGTAAGTGTTACCTTGCTTGTCAAACCCTTGTGGGTGGATATGGATCTTCTATATCCACAAAGATGTATACTTGCTTGATTATATGTTGAAATGTAGAATGTAGGATGTCTTCACAAATGTAATAGATCTCTACTTGCCCAAGTCATAGATCATGGATGTATGCATGCTTGATAGGATGGAGAGGAAAGAAAAATGGATCTGGATCTTCTTGCACAATTGGGAATTCCTCTATTTCATGAGAAAGGAACTCACACAATCAATAGAAGATTTGCCTTGGAATGGATGGATGGAGGATAATCTTCAAATCTTGGAGCCAAATCCTTGCTTGTTTGCCTTGAATTTACCTCGAACTTGAATGCTTAAGAGATAGCTTGATTGCTTGAGCTTGGATATCATGGATTGTATGGATGTTGCATATATTTTTTGGATCAAAAAATGAGAGGGAGAGGCCTCCTTTTATAGTGATTTCAGGGTCAAAATCATAAAGGATCGACCTAATCACAAAGCGGGAAAAAGAAAATACTTTGCATCAATCCCCGAAACCCACCAAAATTAACTCCCCGAGTTATAAGTCGAACTAGGTTCAACCTATACCGATATAGGTCGAACCAAATTTGATCTATACTTGGAAGGGTTAATTTCGAGATAAAATGTGCGGGATCCAAGAAGCATTTAGAGTTTCGAGGAAAAATGAAAAGAAAAGTGAGAAAATCAAGCATAAATACATCCATAATCAAGGAGATCACTAAAATGGGGCCCAATAGGTCCTAGAGCTTCCAAGTTAATTGGTGCTAACTATTTAGGACTATACAAAAATTACACTAGCATAAAGGCTAGTGGCCCTCCTCAAGAGTGGGGGGCAACTCACTCACAAAATGTGGAGAAGAATGTGAATTTAAAGAACTATTTTTCTTGTGTTGTTAGATAACTGTCCAAATGATGATATCCTTAGAATCCATGCCACAATGGGGAGCGGCTAATGAAACTCTATTTAGAAAATTGTCAACACAAGTGTCAGAATGTTGAGAAAGTTGTACATTGTCAAACGAAGATTGAAACAAAGCAGGAGTAGCAAGTGAAGAAGATACGTCACAGCCAGAGGGGGTCACAAAAGTAGGAGCAGGAGTATTCACATTAATGGCCCAATTTAGCACAAGAGCATCACTTAGATTTGCAGTAGGAGTATCACCTAGATTTTTAGTAGGAGCTTCATCCACATCATCAACCTGTGACTCTTCATCAAAAGAAGAATCAGAAGTTAGGACAGTCAAATGTTCATCATTAGCATCTTTCTACTAAGTGGCAACACATTTACACCACAAGAGAGAATAATCGATGTCAAGTGACTAATAAAGAAACACTGGCAACATCAAAATGAGATGCCCTCATAATCCACCGCTTGAGTCCATTGTCTATCCCCTACCATGAGAACCACATCTCCAGGGAGAGGTGTGGAGATATCAATGTCCACCAAAATACATGCAAAGGTAGAGAGACCCATAGTAGTCACAGTCTCATCCACCTTTATGAAATGGCCAATAAAGTTGTCAATGCTCTCAAAACAAGAGTTCTCCCAAAAGTGGAGGGGAAGATAAGGGAGCCTAACCCACATTAGACACACACTAAGTAGTTCAATGAGAGGATTAAACAAAATTGTCCAAGGTGTTTGGCTGAGAGAGTGTCCCCCAAACCCACATCTTGCTTAGCACCAAATCTTGTTATTCAAAAGAAGTAAAAGGAGCAATTAAAAAACCCTTAGCACAAGGGAAAAGTTCAATATTACCAAAGACCAATGCTCTCCACAAATCCATCACCTAGCAATGAAGATCTACAAGAGAGTCATAAACCAACGCATCTACAAACCAATTCACAATGTTGGTAGAAATCCACATTTTCCACCACCTTTGGACCACACACCACCATAGGGGATGTCTTGGCACAAGAAGGGGGTGAGACTTCTCCTTTGAAGGTACAAATTTGGTAATGTGAGCAAAACTTCATCCACCAACAACAATAAACCCAATACCAAGTCTCTGATGTTAAAGTTTTAGGATCAATTACAAATGTAGTAATATTAGTCTTTCTATATTTTCCAAATGCATCGATCTCTTGGTTTTATACAAGGCAAAGACAAGAAGACATGTCTATTCATTTCAAGGGACATGTCTATTAATAATTAGTTACTATAAGATTAATATAACTTATATATTCATTTATATTAATAATATATATAGTAATATTAATACATATAACTATTACATATATATATATATATATATATATATATATATATATATATATATATATATATATATATATATATATATATATATATATATATATATATATAATCATTCAATGTTCTAAGATAACAATGACTTTTATCTGAGCGAAGCTACATACTTTAACACTCCCTCTTAGCTAGGGAAGACAAAAGTCAGTAATATGTTTTTACAAAACATCAACTAAATAATATCAGTGATCTGTTTCAACATCACATGATGTATATCACTTTCAATAATTGTGATATGTTTCAGCGTCATATGACGACTATCACAATATAAGTACCGGTGATCTGTTTCAGCATCACACGACAACTATCACCTTCGATATTTGTGATCTGTTTCAACATCACATGACAACTATCACAATAGCTAGGTACCGGTGATCTATTTCAGCGTCACATGACAACTATCACCTTCAATACTGTGATCTGTTTCAGCATCACATGATGACTATCACGGTACGAGATCATGGTCATTTTAAGGAACTCAATCCACCATGTAATAATTCATTTATCATGATCTGTTTCAGCCATCACATGAGGTCTATCATGATAAAAGATAGTTATTGTAAGATCGTCACCTTTCAATAACGTCAAAAATACAAGTGATAATCACTTGGAAGTCGTCACTTCCTTATGATTTACACAGGGCCCATATAACATTAAATAATTCCATTAGTATAATAATCAATTATATCAAGTTTACCTCAGAGGTGTTCCACCTTCATTAGTGAACTCCCTCTCAATCACAAAATGACCGAGATTATCAAAAGTTGACTGAACCATATCATGTACCTTCTCCCTCTGAAGCTCAAGTTCATTAACCTCTTGACCTCCTTTTAATTCTCAAACTCCCTTTGCATCTAGTCTCAATCATCAATTTGTGTTCAAGCATCAAGTTATTTCTTTCTTGAATGAAATTATCTTGTGCTTTTGTCCTGAAGGTATGTCAGAGAGAGATTACAAATAGCTCACTAAACTATATTATCCCAAAGAAATATTAAAGATAAAAGCATACAATATTTTCTATCCCAATATTATAGTATGATTTAATAACTACATAAAAAAAAATTAATCAACATTAATCAACATGAAATACTCATCTCTTGATTAATGTAATGATCCTTTTCTTATTTATACTATAAAAAGTGTTTGAAGCTTTTAATCAAAGAACTCTCTTTGTTCAGAAATCTGCATAGACCTGTACACATTTGGTGATAACTTTTAAACTTGACATTTTCTTTCCAATCGCTCCGCTGAGATTATCACCAACATATCTCAAATTTAGCAAAATCCAACAGTGCATTTGTGAGATATGGTCCTCGTACTAAGACTGTAATTTTCTGAGATAGTCACACATTCACCATTAACAAACTACTCTCTTACATTTGCAACTTGGCTCTGATACCATGTTAAAGTTTTAGGATCGATTACAAATGTAGTAATATTATTGTCTTTCTATATTTTCCAAATGCATCGATCTCTTGGTTTTATACAAGGCAAAGACAGGAAGACATGTCTATTCATTTCAAGGGACATGTCTATTAATAATTAGTTACTATAAGATTAATATAACTTATATATTCATTTATATTAATAATATATATAGTAATATTAATACATATAACTATTACATATATATTGATATAAATAATCATTCAATGTTCTAAGATAACAATGACTTTTATCTAAGCGAAGCTACATTAACATCTGAGATAGGTGCCCTGTAGACACCATTCCAATAGAAACTCTACCCCTAACATTATCAGGGATATTACCCCTCACCAAAAGTGGGGTAGCACCCAATGCACCCAGCCAAAAAAACCTTGAGATAGGTGGATCTCAACCAACAACTGCTACACCTGTGAGCCTCAAGGAACGTGCACCAACAATCGTAGCATCACTACCGACAATCACCACACTAGCCCCCACCATAGGAAGGGCACAAGCAACATGGTTTGGAACAAGAGCCAAACTAGAGGGAGATGTTGGTGAACAAGTGGAGTCATTGGAGTGGCCCAAGATATCTTCATCCCACCCGAAAAAAAATTTAAAAATTTTTGAACTTTTGTTGTAAGCTCTACAAAAAAAAGCCCCACTATTTCACCAAGGTTCAAGGTCAACAACTCTTTGTTGAGAACCACAGTAGATGGGAACCATGTGGGAACTTGAACCTTGGTCGTAGGCACTACATACAAGAAGCCCTAGCATTTCACCCAAGGGTCAAGCCCAAGGTTCAAACCCTATTAGGTTGCCATAAATTGTTTAAATGGAAATGAAGTCCCTCATTTGGTTCATAGCTCTAGTTCAAAAGTGTTTATCCATTTAAAAAATATTTGAATGGAATAGTCATAAATTATCAAGTAGATTACATTTAAAGATTGTTTAAATTATAGCATTTTTTGGACAATCAAAATATTGAGAGCACAAAAAATGGCTCATCTTAAGATTGGCCTACTAATAAAAAATGAACAAAATATCAATTTTCACAATTCACAATAGAAAAATTGTGAATCATAGTTCAACATGCCTAAATGCACATCTCTATCTCACCTTGTCTAATAGAAGAAACGGTAACATATTAGGTGCACTTAGACTTCAGACAGGAAACAAGTTGAAATGTCTCATATCAGATGATGGAGGTGAATACTACAGCAGAGAATTTGATAGTTATTGTTCCTACCATAAGATTCGTAGACAAAAGACAATTCCTAGAACACCACAAGAAAATGGTGCATCTAAATGGATTAACAAAACAATCATAGGGCATACAGGGAGCATTATATTGCATGCAAAATTACTCTTACAATTTTGAGCAAATGTTGTTAATACTTTTGTTTACTTAATAAAAATAGTACCTTCTAGTTCCTTAGATGGTGGTATTCCAAAGGAAACATGGACATGGACAAAAAGGTAAACTTCTCATTTCTAAAAACTCTTGGTTGTGAAACATTTGTTTATATTGATATAGAAAATTGATCAAAGCTTGAGGTAAAATCTATGAAATGTACTTTGATTGGATATGAAAATAATAATTTTGGTCATTGTTTATGAGATTATGAGAATCACAAAATCATTAAGAATAAAGATGTCATATTTCATAAAAAAAAGTAATGTACAAAGATCAAATACAAAGAGAAACAAGGAAAAAAAACACAAATGAAACATGGTGTTTGATAAAATCTTAGAAAATGTACTAACAAAAACAAAAAACAAAAAAAAATTGAACCAAAACCACAAGTTTCTCAAACTCCCATAAGATCTTTCAGAATAAATACGTCTTCTAATCGATATGCTTCTTCATTATACTATATATTATTGACTTATTCATTTATGCAGAAGTAA
Source organism: Chamaecyparis obtusa (assembly GCA_027943335.1). Lineage (NCBI taxonomy): Eukaryota > Viridiplantae > Streptophyta > Pinopsida > Cupressales > Cupressaceae > Chamaecyparis > Chamaecyparis obtusa. The sequence continues at coordinate 106,028 of BSBK01010973.1, read as the reverse complement.
TGCAAGTTGAACCATCGCTTAGTCTACCCCCTAACAGAAGGGCATATTTGTAGACAATGACCAATCATTTTTTAACCATCAAGTAGGTAAATTTTGAAGTCTCGAAAGATTTGAAGATTGAACAATTAATGGTAGAGGTCTTGAATGCAAATTGTCCATGCAGCCAGAAGAATGCACCCTGACACGACATTTTTTGAATTTTTTAAATAAATTGAAAATCAGCACAAGATTATATTCTGAATTTTAATTTATATAATGAATATTTTTAAAATGAGATAAAAGTATAACTGTAAAAACTTTCACTGTCAGTGTATTCTGATGGCTGCATAGACATTGCCTTGAATTTTTTACATTGAAGATACCCCAGAGAGCTGAAATGAGCAGAGTTAATAAACCAAAAAATTAATAGCTCTCTAATCAGCATGTCAAAACGCAAACATAACTTAGCATCTGATTATGGGCATAATTTTCCAGAATCCAAGTAGAGATGAATAATCCTTATCACTAGTCTCTAAATTTTGAAGACTACTATTTTTTAATTAAAAGATAGAAAAGTTTTTGGTTAAAGGTATTGTAGAAATAAAAACAACGATATAAGAAGAAACTATGTTTCACAAGTTTTAGGTTGTGGCATCATAGAATTAAGTCTTAATTTTCTTGCAAGTGTTCCTCAAGTTAATATTTTTTAATATTTATTGTTCAGCCAATAAATAGATGTAGCCTCAGAATGCCGGATTAATACAAATAGAGGTGACAAACCAAATAAAATTGAGTGTCACGAATTCAAAACCACCACAAAAAACATAACCTCAGTGAACGATATCATATGACGAGGCAGCCTTAAAACATTAGATACTTAAGCCCATTATTTAAGTTCCAGACAGCTAAAAAGCATCCTACTTTAACATAATAAACATGCAATCAATTGAACCCAAAAATATAAATAACTAAAATAAGACATGCTACAGCCAAAAATGGTACATAGAAGCATACAGTTAACTACACTAGCAAACAAAAATCTACAAACATGATCCAGATTGTGCCAACTCAGTGTTCTACAACACAAACTATTACAATTTTTTAAAATTGACAGTTTAAAATGGCATGCAAATATGAGGCAAAAGGACTTTGTAAGCCTATTGTTATCACTGCTGGCTGTCCAATGTACTCGATAGATTATTGAGAACCCCAAAACATAATCAAGATGAGTTACATATGGCACATCGCAAACCAGAATGCCTATAAACCTAATCCAACAGTCCGACCATCTCGGCGCCTCAGTCCTGCTGTAAACTGCTTTTCCAAGTCCTGCTGCAATTCCTTTTGCTTCTCTGCAGCAAACAGCCCATCTTTTTCTTCCACCTTCTTTTCTGCCTTCAATTCTCCCTTGACACCCTACAATTGGCCATATGTAGCAAGGAGCACTCAGACTCTGAAAAGGCGTTAGCGCACGTATACTGATAGTAAATCCAAACAATTTTAAAGAAAAATTGAAATCATAAAATAGGAGTGCACCACAGAGATAGATGAGAACCGTTAAAACAACAACTTGTGACTAGTTTATGATGATACATTAAGCAATACGCTAGCCACAACACCAATTGCATACAAGTCAAGTGTATTTAAGATCATTCCAACTTTAGATAAGCAAAATACCATAAATTAATAATGGATGTGGAAATTAGTAAATTACCATGAGTTTGTTAAATTTTTCTTGACGGTCAGGATCCGTAAAATGTGCCATCTCCCAGCAGCTACTAGCGGACTGCTTTAAATACCAGATATACATCCAGAACATATTAGATGGATGCCTGAAAGAACATTGAAATTTTCTAATGTTGAAATCAAAACAAATATTGAAACTACCTCTACAGGTGCTGCAGCCTTTTTACTTCCCCACAGAAGCTTTTTTTTCTGATCTGCAGACATGGATCCAGAAACTCCAAGATTTTTATTCACTGCAGTGGATACAACAGAGAACTATAGTGAAATCTCAGAGAAACTTTGAAGTTCCAAAAACCAGTTGAGTCCTTACATTGAACCAGGATGAGGACAGAAAAGCTGGGGAAAAAATGACATTTCAACCTAGATGATTTGATTGGACAAAACAGATAGAATCAATATTAATCACATTAAATCAGAGATCAACGGGACAAAAGCCAGTGTTCATATTTCTATGCAATGAACGGTATTCCCAGTAAAACTGACATAGAGAGTTTGCATTCTCAATTACAAATAGGAGAATTGCACAGACTAGAAAATGAATTATTAGAAGGGTAGCATCACCATTTTGAGAAAGAAGAAATAATCAGGAATAAGTGTGCAAGCCTAATCAGACTAGTTGTGACTGTTCAAAATTCTGATGAATAAGTTAGATAAATACTAAAAACAGAGTTTTCTATGAATAGTGGGCATGTAGAATTCTCCTAAGAAGGATATGCAAATATCCATGATGTGTTTCATGCCAAGAAAATTATCATAAATATATTATCTGCCACAGCCTTTCTGCCTCTCTCAGAATTCTTGCAGCATTAAGGTCTAATCCTGCCAGATTTAACAGTGGGTGATTTTATAAACCTTTCTGTGACTCTCAGGAGTCTTGCAGTGTTAATGTCTAACCTTGCCAGATTTAGCAATGGACAATTTTATGAAAGAGAAGCCTCCTTCAATGATTGTCCACCTACCTAATTAAACCAGCCAAATATCCTACAAGAAAATGGTGATCTCATGTTTCCACAACTAATAAATACAATTCATGACTGATCCTAAAATGGATCTGATTTTCGTATTTCATGGCATCAAAACCTTAAGTTGTCAAAAAATAACTGTGTCATTTCAAGCCTGCTGTCCAGAAGTTATGGCTTCTAACAGATAAGGACAAGAAGAGAATAAAAAACAGCTGGGCACGCCACTTTGTCTTTCCTTTTTTTTCTGTTTCTCTTTCCAAGAAGAAAGAAACATTCCTTCATCTTTTCAATCAGACAAATGAAAAGTCACAAATGGTGGTTGAAGGGTTTTACTAGGCCTCTTCCATTTCCAGAGGGTGAGATGAAAGATCACGTGTCTCTTAATTTCCTAAAGCTTCGAAACTCTATATATATGCACTGTAAGCTTAAGGATAGATGCAGCTTGCAGAGTTTTGTATCTCTTGTATTGGACGCTATTTGTGAGCATTGTTTCGTATTTTGAATGTATTATTGCAAGGGAGTTCATTAAGAATTTGCAAATTTTCTAGTAAAAGGTCACACGTGATTTAGATGTTCAGGGTTTAATTTGCAAGGATGAGATCCATGTACGTGGCCTCACCAGTTGCGAGCCAGTTCCCTTGACTGCTATTTACTGATTTTTTTTAAAAAACAATTTTATTATTATACTAAATTTTAATACATCATTAATTACAGAAAATTTAGTCTTATGGGACACAGTGTCCTGGTCAAGTCACTTCGTTGGTTTCACAACAACCAAGGTTCAAACCCCGCAGGGCTATTGTGCTTGCAAGCCTTGTGTCTTTGCTGGGCTAATGTGCTAATGGGTTTGAACCAACGATGTGACCCTCTGCAGCCTCCAGGTGGCTGCGCCTTACCAATCAAAAAAAAAGTTGTAACAAATTTAAAAACATTATAAAATAATATATTAAAATATTTAATTTAATTATTAATTTATTATTGATATATAAATATAATTTAATTATTATCAATATATAAATAAAATAGATATTAAATTTTATATGTTAATAAATATATAAATTAAAAAATCTAAATTAAAAATTTTAAATATTATATTTGAGAGAAGAACAAAATTAAATAATAAATGGACATGGATTAAAACAAAAAATATAAAGATAAGGATTTAATTTGAAAAAACAAAAATAAAATAAAAACAAAAACAAAAAATTAAAATCGAAATATTAAATATTGAAAGAACAGCCACATTTACCCTTCTCTGAAGCATACAGTCTGTGTTCCTTTTCCCCTCTCTACCACCATATCCCCCTAACTGTTTGGTTTGTTTCTGTTTCTGGAACATGTAAAACAGGTTTGTCCACCCTTTGCTACAGCCATCCATTAACAATGAACAACCTCGCTCCTAGCGGCAAAAAACTCATCGCAAATATATTGCAGTACAGCTACATTCAAGAGATTTCTTCTCCTCCAGCTTGAAAAAATAAAAATCCTTAAAAAGTCTTTTTAAATATATTTTATTAAAAATAACTACACCATTTATCCATATGAATTTTAGGCGAATTTTAACAATTGTTTTAATGTCCTGGAAATCACAGAATTTCGAACCTCAAGGCCAAAATTCAGCGAACCATGTGAATTCTCTGCCGGAACTATAACTAGGTGATGGTGAAAGATCTATTGGTGTATTGTGAGAAAGATTGAACTATGAAGAGATAAGTATTTTATGATTGTATCTTTGATAATGAGTTCATGAATTTTATATATTTAATTTATGCAATAACATTGAGAATAGTGAATCATGTATACTTCTAGCATTAGTCTCTTTGATTCTATTACTAATCTCTCTAAAATGCTTCCAGGATGATGAAAGATTGCAGCCTGAGCTGAGTTGGTGGCTCTTGAAGAAGAAGTACCTATTCAGATTATCTTGTGATCAGTTTATTCTAAGAGAAGAATATGAGATTCAAAGGGAGCTTGTGTGGCAGAGGAAGAGTGCCAAGACCTTTTGCAAAGGATCAGCAAGCTCGTGTAGCAGTGTGACTGCTAAAGCTCATTGTTGGATAAATATTGGAGTCAATTTCTTGGTATTGTGATTATCAAAGCTTGAGTATGCTGTCCCTGTTGACAGGGAGTCTCAGTATTCAGATCTATTTTGTTATAATAATCAATGCAGTATGCTGCCCCAGCTGAGAGGGAGTCTGTTTATTCATCACAAGCAACCTTGGACGAGGAGGTCAGAAGGTTGATATCAGATATAGAGGGAGTCTGATTTGAGAAGCCAGAAGGTTGATATCTATCTCAGAGAGACCCTTATCATCATGAAGACTTGTTAATGAGTTCTTCTCTGCGAAGGAGAAGTTCGAGGTGCAGTCCCTTGTTAATGAGTTCTTCTCTGTGAGAGAAGTTTGAGTTGCAATCCCTTGATAATGAGTTCTTCTCTATAAGAGAAGTTTGAGGTGAAATCCCTTGTACCACCCTTTGCGAGTAGGCAAAGTGGTAATGCATTCTTCTCTGGGAGAAGTTTGAGGTGAAAGCCCTTGTTCCACCCTCTCAGAGTAGCTATGGTGGATCCACCCTCTGGGAGTAGCCATGGTGGAAGTCATGTGTGTGACTCCATGACTTTACTTGTTGTTTCTTTATTTCACCCTCTAGGAGTAGCTATGGTGAATATTATTATGCTGAGATAACAATGTTTTATTGAGAAAATCTGTGATGAGATTTTTGTTGACATTTCTTTGGTTGCAGCTTATTGCATTGGTCATGCTATGTCATATGAATGATCTCTCTCTTGCTAAGAGGGAGTGTTAATGTTAAGGTAGCTACAATAGAGTTCATTCAATCATTTATGTGCAAACTCTTGTTCGTGTATCGCGAAGTTCTTTGGCTTCATGTATGCGTATATGTTATGGCTAGAGAGTATTGATGTCTTGGCAGTCGTGTGTATTATCTTGGTGACTTGGCGTCATAAATTTTTCTGGCGTGTTTACCAGCTCCGTCATATTATTCCTGGCATCGTGCATTCTTATTCTCCTTGTTGGCATTTTACGTATTCTCCTATGTTGTTGATTTCATGATTGGAGGCATCGGTGTCTTCTTTTATGGGCCAGTGAATGCCTCTTTCGGTAATGACAATCATTTCATATTCATGTGCGACTCTTCAATATTGAGCATCAAATCATATTTTTGGTATTATTATTCTTTGGCGGAAAGCTGATCACAGACAATCGGAGATTGCATGTATTGTGCACTGGGAAATTCCAGAAGATATACAATGGTGTATAGATATTTTGCAGACAGTTCATTATATGCTCTGTGTGTGAGCCATGTGAAGATATAGTTCTGTGTATTGCATTTCATGTGTGATTATTGGGTATCTATGTATTGAGATTAAACACAATAATTGTCAGTTGTTATCTTTGTATCTGATCAATTGATGATCGTTTAGCAGGCTGTATTATTAATTTTGTTCAAAGATGCTTGCAAGCTTATTGATTCTCAGGCTGAAGACATCAATAAGGAGAAAGAATTTGTAATTGGTTTTGAGATCAAAATAAAGGATCTATTTTTTGGGTGTGGTTGGATTTTTCCCTCGAGTAAGAGGGTTTTTCCCAGGATAAATAATCGTGTCATCTGTTCGTATATTTTTCTGAGTTTTTGTTTATTGCATTCTTGAAATCTGGTTCAAACATTAACATTGTTGATCAACATCTTTAACCTTGACAAAAGTGACAGTATTGAGGCAAATCTTTGTTTAACTTCTCTATGGCTTAAATTGTTTTTTCAATTTGAAATTCCTCCATTTCACCAATTATTTGGATCTCCTCATCAAGTAGAACATGGCCATCATTGGTATGATATTCTCTATCAATCAAACTTGGTATTGATTCCTCCAAAACAATTGTCAAACTTTAGATGTTTAAAATTTAAAATGATTTAAAAAGGACCAGTGAAACCCGGGGACTTGCACCCCCCCCCCCAAACCTCAAAGTACCCGTCCCCGAGACGTCCCTGCACCAGGTACTTGGAGTACCCGAGTACCCCCATCTCCGCCATTCCGCAACCACATCGCCGTCAAGATGGGTACTTGAATTTCTATTTGGATTTTGATTTTTTAATGTTACTATTGGGTATGTACTATGTTACTATGTTGAATGTTCAATGGTTCTGGTTCATGTTGCAAATTTGCTATGTTCAAGTATTTCAATTTGGTATGTTACACTGAAAGTCTGAAACATCATTTCATAACTAGCATTTCAAGTTCTATATGAAAGTCTGAAACATCATTCCATCAAACTGCCTCATAACCCTCATAAAAGGGTAGCTCCTGTGCTGAATTCCCATGTTCTTTGATTAGCCCCTCCCCAAACTTCTAAATCACAAATCTCCTGAGTTATTGGACAACAATTCATGCTGAGCTACATCTACAGTGCTCCATCAAGTTGTCTTAAGAACCTCATAAGTATATGATTCCCAAGATCCACACTCCCAAACTATCTAGGCAACTATCTATGCTAAATTTTTTGTACACTACATCCCTTCCTGTCTCAATGAAATAGAATTCTTAAAATAGGCATAAAGATAATAGGATAAATATTATCAAACGGGTTTTAAATATTTGAAAAGCTCATTTATTATTTATATTTTTCAGCTGTCATAGCAGTTGAACTCCACCGGTTCAGTCATTGGGTTCACATTATGAAAACCCATAATCAAATCCACAAGGTAAACACTGACATCTAAGTTGAATAATCGAATTTACTGACTCTGAGTTGAATAAGTTGTCTCTGTTGATCAGGTTAATTACCACAACCAAGTCCATCTGCAGTGTACTCCAACGGTCAAGGCCAGGTGAAAGTCTTGGATGAATTTGACGAAGAGATACCCCTCAGCCATGGAATCTAAGCTGAAGACCCAAAAGGGAACCAACCAATAAAATATGTGTGTGAGAGAGAACTGCATCAAAGTAAAAGGCCTTAAATGGACATGCAATCTTTTACAAGAAAAACAATTTAATGAAAACACATAATGGAAAAAAAAAATTCCTTGTCCATGGACAAAAAGAAATTGAACAGACTAAATCGTAAAGAACAGCCAAATCACTTTGCAATATTGCATTTAATCTGATATTAATGGGCAGTCAGTAGAAGACAAAGATTAGGATCAAAAGTAATTTTCACATACCTAGTTCAGCTGCTTTAATTGCAGCAAGCCTTGCCGCATTGAGATCATGAGCAACCTCCGCCTCTGCAGCAATTGAGCTGGCAGATTCTGACAACCCTTGGGCTTCAGGAAATTTATTTGTGCTTTTATCTGACTTCTTATCATCAACCAATAGAGTACCCTTTCCTTCTGCCTGCCCTGCATCTGAAATATTATAATCAACATAAGCCATATTTCCTGTAGAAGCTTCAGAATAAAATCTAACAAACCCTTTAAACCCCTCACTCTTATACTTACTCTCACTGATGGGCTGACGTTTTCTGCCATCTTTATCATATAGATCAGATTGATGTTTTCCATCTCTTACACTTCTGGAGACTTTCTCACTTCCATGTTCATTTTCTTGTCCCTTTCTAGCACTTCTGTCATCCCCATCCTGATAGCGATCTCGCTCTTTTTCATCTCTATCCTTGTAAAAACTTGACACCTTGGCCTCAGTTTTAGAAGGTCGATCTGTTTCTCTGATATGTTTTTCCTTGTATCGGTCCCGTTCCCTAACATCATCTCTTTTCCTATGCAGCACCTTATCATCTTTGTATGTGTCAGAATCCTTCTCAATGTTCTTATGCTTATCTCTTGCTCTGTTTCTAGACTCATCACGGTCTCCAGAATCATCTTTACCTCGGCCTTTAACATCATCACGACCTTTTTTTGGTTCTCTATCTCCTGTGTCTCTTGAATATTCTTTGTTTCCCCAATCTCTAACAACATCCACCATTTCATCACTCTCCTTAAGCTTTTCCACTTCTATATCCATGTCAGCATTTAAGTGCTTGCCTCCATTTTTAGGTTTCTCTATACAAACATCCCTATCCAAATTTTTATGGCGGTCCCTGTTTCCATCATCCTTGTCTCTATCTTTTTCCATATCTTTCCTCTTCCTAGATGTTTCATCAAAACCTTTGACCCTAGTGCCTTTGTCAGAATTATACCTTTCATCCCTGCTCACTTTCTCATAATCATCATCTCGCCTTGAGTATTCTGACCTTGCACCACTTTTAGATTCACGTCCTGAACGAGAAGAGTACCTCTGATACTCTCTATCATCGTTGCCCCCATGCCTACGATTGTAAGAATACTCATCTGATCTACCATGGTAATCACGATTCCGACTATAAGAATGCCTGTCAGAATGGCCATGTGTATCACTCCCTCTCCTACCATGACTGCGATCATAATCCCTAACTGAATCTCTTTCTCCCTCAATTCTCCTCTCCTTCCGTGCACCATCAGCTGCTTTACTACTATAGCCCTGACCACCATCTGGACTAACACTCCTATTATGCTTGACGCCACCTGTAAAAAAACCAAATGAGAAATAATGATGAAGAAAACTGGTAAAACTTCACCAACTAGCAACCATTAGCCCCATTCTTATACTGCATAGGGTAAGGAGAAAGGGATCAGAAACAGACAGATTTCTTGAAATGGAAACTAAAAAGACTAGCCCTGAAATTTTTGTATGTATGGTGACAGGCTCTTTTTTGTAATCTTGAGTCATTACCTTGCAAAACATTGTCAAGAAAAACACAATTCTTGGACATTGGTGCTAAAGTAGACTGAAACACCTCTTTGGGAAAACATTTACCTTTCATAATGATAGACAACAAGAGACATTAGATAATTCAATTGTCTTCCCTTTATATATGGACTAAAATACTGAACTCTAATCTAGACTAGGGCAATAAAACATGTCTTTGGGAGAAAGGTTACCTTTTTATCAGGATTGACATTATACACTTCAATTACTTCTCAAAATGGGATGAACTAATAGTCTAATGGGAATAGCAATTCAGTTGAAATAAATGTAGCTTTCTGATAGAGTATTTGGCGATCAAAAATTGCCTAATTGCTTGGTATGTCTGTTTCCCTAATATTCTTAGTTTCCAACTAAAGCAACATTATTAGTATTAAGCTGTGACAAGAACTGATTCAATTCAATTGCTTCCCCTTCTCTGGACTAAAACACTGAGCCCTTCTCCAAACTATCTTCCTTTCAAAATGGGATTGAACCAATGGAAATTGCAATCCAGTTGAAAATAAATGTCTTTCTGAATAAGTATACAGCAACAACTTTATTTAATGCAAGTTGAGTTTAACTGAAATTACACATTTCTAGTTTTAATTTAGGACTAATAAACAAACAAAATAACATTTTAATATTTTACAGTATATAACACACATAAGAAACATCTATAAGATAGATTACCATTTAATTAAAATGTAATTTAAATATATAATTTCACACAAACGGCATTTTTATGTGTTTATTAAACTTTCCTAAGAGTAACTCCATGTTTATAAAATTAAGTTTCATTCTAGACATCCTTTTTTAAAAAATTACAAGATTTTGTATGCCAATACTCTCCTGGGACATATCTCCATTTTTATTAAAATTGCTTTTCTATATCCCAAGAAAAACACTTTATACACACATCAAATTTTAAAACAAGAATAGAAAAGTAGAACACTATGTAGATTATTTAAAGATGTCCTAAGGCTCATGGAAAAGAGTACTATTAGATCTTGGAAAGGGTAATCCTTGGTTTTGTGATGGCATGGGCACACGGGTAAGCAAGGAGATGCTAACCAGTAAATAAACGAAAACAGTTCTGTTGGTAATGAAAGGGTAGACAAATGTTTTAGAATATTATTGAAAGTTCTAAACTCTTTACTTCCAAATATTTATCTGACCAGCATCCCATTGACCAAATTAATTTGGAAGTGCAAATTATGCCAAGTGTAGCATATATAATAAATCAAATACTTATATACAGTTGTGTAGGATGCAAATAAATCAAACCTCCACTCCAAAACTTCAACCTAATTTTTTCAGATTTCTTTACAAAGATGCGGAAAAGCACTGATTGAAAACAACAGCAAACTCCTTGGGAAGAGATTTGAAGCTTCTCCAATCCCTAATTTAGAAAGAAGCCTTCTGGAAACTAATTGTGTGAAAATGCAGGCATCAAAATTTTGGATTGCAAAACAATCTAATATCAAGATGAGTTGTGTATGAGATCACAGACAAAAGCTCCTTATATAGATAATATTAACATTACATTAGATGCATAATAGGTCCAATCAGACTAAACAATAGATAGCTTCAAATAAATTATAATTTGCCAACATTATAGCTTATCATTAGAAACTTTGCCAGCATTATAGCTTATCATTAGAAACTAACTGTTACAAACCAGTTTGACCTTTTAACTTATAACCACCACCAAAAATAAATAATTCTCAATAAGTTAAATAAAACCCTAAAATTTCATAAAGAAGTTTCAGCTGCTAGAAGAAAAGGTAAAACTTGATGAGGGTGTACTTAATACATTGCATATACATAAACAAGAAGTATGTGCAGATTTCAATCCAAAAGAAAGAGTGCATGACCCTACAAGATTCAATACAACAACCATATTATAGACAGCTATAGATAGGTCTCTTACATCATCATGCACTAAACTTGTTTCCAAGTTATTGGCAAGCTTTTTTACCAACTGAAAAGTGTTATCCATTTCTTGTTCTTCAGTCATCATCAAGTCCATGTCATTATTGATATCCAACTTTAATCCTGTAATATCCCAAAAGGATCCCTATCTAAGTGGGATGTCTTCTGGTTGATTTTAAAAATGCATTAGTTTGCATGCTTCAATAATAATTTAGGAAAGCTAAAGTGTTTGACAACATTTTGAGTTAACAATTAGCAAGTTTATCCAAGGCCCCCTCCAAAAAGCCACTGTGAATCATAAGTTTGTGAAAAATCAATTTTATAAAAAATGTACAACATACAACTCTACTAAACTGGGAGCTTCAAATGTATAACTATAAACTACGAAGTACAAACAATTAATAAGTGCCTTTTTTCGATTGAAAAACCTATTTAATACAGCAGAGGACATGGAAACAAGATGATCTGTGCTTCAAAAGAACTTAAATTTTCAGCTGCTCCAAGACTTGTTTCAGTTGTTCCAAATTATATTTCTTGTGTATTAACCAGTGCCATTTCATTTCATACAATGTTAAGCCTCTTTGGTAAAAATATTTCCAGTGTTCATCACTGCTGAAGTTCAATGAATTCATTTTGTAGGTACAAGTTATACTTTAAACAAAGAAAGAATTGAAAAATATTTAAGAAAAAAACATAAAGCAGCTAGACATCTTTAAAGAATTTGTTACATACCACATTGTATTCCAGGAAATTATCATTTTCCTACCTTATACACATGGTCATTGCAAGTAAATTGGGACATCAAATGCCCCTATCCTAGCTGAACTGTAATGATCCTAGAAATGAATTCCCTAGAGAGGACCATAATTACCAGGTTCAAAACTTTTAATTTGTCGAGTAGGCCAAAAACTATGTTACCCCAAGTTTCCGGGATGGAGGGACGGGGAAACAGGTTTCCATGACATTTTTTTTGGCCGGAACAGGAGACGGCAGGGAACGGCTATATATATATATAGAACTGAATTTTCAAATATATTCATGAATTTCAGAATTACATAACATTGTCACATTCAACATAGCAACATGATTTAAAATTATAAATTCCATTCATCAAAGCATCATAGAACATAGCATCAAATGGAATCATCATCTAAGAATACTAAAGTCTAAGAATAGGAACATATAATGACATCAAATGAATCAAATGAGAGAATGAAAAGCATCATAGATTAATATCATAAGGCTAAGTTTCAAGTTTCAACAAAATGAAAACATTGAAAAGTGACTTAAACTTTTAACTTTTAAAGTATCGGCTATAGTTTATCAATGATCATATACAGTCTGCTGCACAAATGCTCCTCTGCGACATGCATCCAAAACCAGCTGGAATGTGCATACAAAACACCCCTGCTCTGTGCGTCCAAACCTGTTCTTCTCTGTGTCCAACAAAACCCTCCCTTGTGTGTGTCCGTCGTCCGCCCGGAAGCAAACAAATAAAAGAAAAAATAAAGTGAACAAAACTTTAACATGTGATATGTTAAACATAACATACATATGTTATTTTATTATTTTAATGACTTCCAACATATGGGCCACGCGAAATGGGCAAAAAATTGCCATTTTTAAATGTTTTTTTGGTTTAATATTTTATTTGGAAACCAGAAACCTTAAGCAGTCCCCAGGACAGACGGGAAACTGCTAGGCAGTCCCCGGGAGGGTCAACGCCAACTGGAAACGCATTGACCATTTCTGAAGTTTCGGGGACGCGTTTCCGATTTTCCTGCCTGGGTGGGGACGGCTTGGAAATGTCCCCAGCCGTCCCCCTGTCCCCATTTCTGAAACCCGGGGCTTAGGGCTGGAAACATATTTCAGGGTAACATAGGCCAAAAAAGATTAGGAATCTGAAATTTTCAAAAAAAAATTCATCAAGTTTCTATTGGAATTAAAAAATCCAGACCAAATCTGGCCAATATAAAAAACCCTGATCTGGCTGCATTTGAACCAGATGCAGCTGGATCTGTTGATTATGGGGAAGCCCCTATTGATAACTACACCATGGTGAGACCACTAAGCTACTACTATTCATGTGTCTGGTGTCAATCATCCAGCAATTAGGTGTGATCCCCAGAAAAGCAGACAACCTGGATGCCAAGAACCAGTGCATAACCCATGCAGATTGTTATGTGGAAGATTCTTACACTCTTCCTCCCTATGTGCAAACCATTCACATCTAGCTATGTAGTAACATGTGGCATATTTTCATAAACACTACAGTAATTTCACTAACCCCATTTAGTGTATATCCATCTGTCCCAATCTATGCTCCATGGGGATGCATCCAATATGTTTTTTGCAACCATCATACTCCACTTGCTTTGTTTAAGACATTTTCAAGGTAGGAATTCCTCAAGCCCATGGAGACTAGATAAGCCAGCCACTTCATGTTAGAAAGGATGCCTGCAACCAAAGAAGCAAGAAGCAAGCACACCAGAAGGAAGAAGTGTGAAACAAAAAATCCTTGATATTGAATGGTGGTTCACAATGATGTAAGAAAATTGCTGATTTTATTATTTAATTTTTATAATGTTAATTTAATATTTATTAATGTTTCTAACTTGTAACATATCAATTTCCATTATATTTGATGATTTTAGTTTTGTAACTTCTTTGCGCTTGCAAAATGTTTGCTCCTTCATTGAGTCTATTATTCAAGTTATTAGATGTTGGAAATATTCAAGACTAGCCAAGTTACTGAGAGGGGAGGGGTGAATCAGTAACTTCAAAACTTTTAACAAATTCAGATCTTAACCATATTCCAAATAACATTTAGATCAATACGCCAACTGCATGCATGAGTAACAGAAAGAATAAAACATTCATAACACTTTGAACACAGAGATTTGGTGACCCAGAAACCTTCCAAATAAAAAGTAAAACTAGGGTGGCGATGATACCCACAAAACTTCAATACTGCAGTATAAAGTTTGCCGGTTAAGGCTTACAATGATCACTTCTGATGATCTGCCCTGTTAGGAGCAATAAGGACTGCTATGTCCACCTTGTTAGAGGATTTACAAACATACAATTAAGTATGCACTCGGTTAAGAGATTTTACAAAGACTATTAAGTCTACCCGGTTAAAGGATTTTAAGCTGATTCACCTATTAGGATGAAACAGTAGATCTCTTACTTGCAACTGTACTTGCTGATTGAGATTCTCTAATGTACTGATCACCTTCTGTGATGGATATGTCTCTGCTGCTCCTTATACTACTGTAGCCCTTTGTAATTTGCTTATCTCTACCTTTCTTCTCTTTTTCACTTCTCGCTTGTTCTCTCTCTTGGATATGATACAAAACATTGTTTATATATCAATCCAAAACAATTATAAAATAATTACAAAGTCGGCTCTCAAACAAGCTAACACAAATATTACTGAGTCGGCCCAAATATAGTTACTCGGTTACTGCAAACTAACTCGGTGACTTTTTGATACTCGACATCCACTGCGTTACTCGACATTGTCATGCTCTTGGTAGAAGTGGAGGCACGGTCCATACTAACCACTCGGTTGTAGTTTCGAACTCGGTATATACTGGAGACTCGGTAGATATAGTGTCACTCGGTAGAAACTGAATTCCCTGTTTACCATGCTGGCGCTCGGTAAACACTGCTCATTTCATCACTCGGTAATGATAACTCGATAAGCACTGTCATGTCTGCTCGTTAAACACTGTCCTGTCTGCTCGGTAAACACTGTCCTGTCTACTCATTAAACACTATCCTGTCTGCTCGGTAAACACTGTCCTGTCTACTCGGTAAACATAAAGTCTGAATAAGTGTTGTTACTAATGACAAACATACTTAATGCCAACAATTAGATATGCTGCTACTGACACTCCAAACCTTGGAAAGATTTTTGAGACCTTTGATAGTATGCTTGGACAGATCAAGCAAGCAATTCATAACAAGGACCCTACTTTGGGAATTTATGAGGAGCACCTTAGGCCCATTGTGACATGACAATGGAACATTATGAACACCCCACTTCATATGGCAGCCTATGCTCTCAAATCCAAATGGTATGCAACAAAACCTAGGAGAGTACCTCCATCTAATGATGAAGAAGTGAAAGACGGCTTCATGAAGGCCCTTGGGAAAAAGTATATTGAAGAGGAATCTGATTTACTTTGCACACAGTAGCTTGCATTTGCCAATCTCTGTGGTCCAACCTTCAACATAGCACAAGCGAAGTCAAATAGATCTACATTAGCTCAAACTGACCCTATTGGATGGTGTATGTGGCACAGCAAGGATGCACCAAAGTTGATGTGCCTGAGTTGAAGTTATTAACGTTCATCCTCTTTCAAAGGTTGTTAGTTCCTCCGCTTGCTAGTTCCTCTACTATAAAGTGGAATTGGTCTAGATATATAGCTTCATCCAATCACTCGAGAGGAATCAGATTCCTAAGTATTGTCAGACTCCAACCTTACAAAGCATAACTCATCCATAACAATCACCTTTCCATATGCAACACCTAGCTCACACCACTTGTCAAAAGCCAAATAATAACTCTCCATGACACATCAACAGAACTAGTAATTGTCATAGTCATAATATAAATTTGTCATAGTTCCAACATAGCAACCTATGACAATAGTCCCCTGATTTTAAGACTTCCAAAGTGGGTGTAATATAAAATAAATGATTAAATTAGCATGGATGGACTCTACAGTTGAGACACCTTAATCCCAATAGATACGGACTCTCCTACCCTTGGAGAGATATATGAGACTTTTGACAACATGATTTAAAAGATGAAGGAAGCAATTTTGGATAAGAATCGTCATTTGGACTTATATGAGCAATATATTAAGCCCATTGTCATGTGAAGGTGGAACACTATGACGTACGAACACCCCATTTCATGTGGCAATCTTTGTACTAAATCCAAAATGGTATGAGCCCAAGTTTGAAAGGTTGCTTCCTTGTGATGATGACAAGGTGAGACGTTGGTTAATACAGGCCCTTCAAAAGATGTATTCACCTGAGCATTCTAGTATACTTTGCAAACAATGGGTTGACTTCTCAAATCTTGATGGTCCAAACTTCAACACACCTGAAGCGAGGTCAGATAGAGCAGTAAAGGCACAAAAAAACTCTATTGGATGGTGATAATGGCAAGAGTTCGATGCAACAAAGTTGAGGACACTTGCCAGTCACCTCCTTTCATAGGTTGCTAGTTCCTTTGCTGCAGAGGGAAATCGGTCTACATATGGCTTTATCCACTCCAACATGAGGAATAGGCTTACCTCTAGAGAAGTGGAGAAGTTAGTGGTTTTGCATAGTGCTCAGTGACTTGAGGATCATCAAACCCCAGACTATCAACAGAGTCCAGCGTTATGGTAAGATATTAATCCCAAAAACGCCACCCAGGTTGATGAGGATGAGGTACAGTAGGGATTGGTTGGCATTTTGTTGGATGATGCAACCTTTGAGGCTGAGGCTAACAATGGCCATGACACAATTTTGAAGAAGATTAGGGGCAGCAACATACCATCTTTGTTTTACTTTTGAGTCTTCGACTGTTTTGAAACTTATGACATATATGATATTTAAATATTTTTGTTAAAACTTGAAGCCTTTGGGCATTTTGATATTCGTATTACATGCATATTGACAGGGATTCAATGAAATATATTTATGAATATATGAAAGCAATTTGAATTAACTATAGACTATAGTATTACTATTAACTATTAAGTTACATCATGTATATGAATTTATACATTTTAATTCTCATTTCAACTCAATTGTTATATATAATGCATATGATGAATGACTTATCAATGTTATCAAATGAATATTTAGAATTTCCCTATATATCTTAGATTTTCCCTATTTTTTATATAGATGTCCCCTCTGTCATCCCCCGTCCCCAAAAATGGCAAAAAAAACTCCGTCCTCGGAACCCGTCCCCATCCCCGGAACTCGGGGTAACATAGCTTAACACACCTTGGTTGTAATATCTAATCTTATTATACATCAGCTAAGGTATCTAAGCACAATATCCCTCAGCTGAGCCAAATAAGCACAATATCTCTTATTTCCTTAATTGAGGCATCTAAACTGAATATGCCTCTGTCGTGATATCTAAACAGAACACTCCAACAAAGGATTTAAATGTTCCAAATTAGCAATTATAAAAAGCCAATCATAAAGTGGCCTTAATATAATAGCAGGCACATTGTGGCTGAAAACGATTAGTTCAACTCGTTTTTGTAAATGGTTGCTAGAAAAGTTGGTAGGCATTTCGGCCGTTTCTAGGAAGACCCAGTTTCAATGCTTACTATCGACATTTAGACCAGTCTTCAACAAAAGTGGGTTACAGCCGAAGCTAGAAAATCAAGGAAAAATAATCAGGTGGAGAATCCAGAAAAAACATATAATCCAATCCTGCCAATCTAACGCTAATAAAAACCCTAACCAGTTGTTTCAAAAATTCACATATAATCATAATTTAATTTTTATTTACATATAAGTCAACACTGGATAGAATTTTAAAAACTTTAAGCCCATTTTTTCTAAATTTAAACAGAGCAAAATAACATAAAAAACTCTAACCCCATTTTCTAAACTGTAAAAACTCTAGTAGCAGAACATAAAACCCTCAATTTAACTTTGAAACCGCCAAATAACAAACAAAACAAAAAAACTAACAAAAATAGTTTCAAAACTTCGTATACAAATCTAAATTCAAGCCTTAAAACAAATTAATATTAAATAAATAAACACTCACCGCTTGATGAAGGCGAAGAGGAGCCAGACAGAGGAGAATGACGGCGATACTTGCGGTGTGAAGCGTCATTTGACGGCTTGCGAAATGACGGCCTGATATCCGATGTATCAGGCGATTGTGACGCCAAATTTGAATCCATTTAACTCTTTAAATTCAGTGACAAGCACTTGTAACCCTATCTCTTGTTCCCGTTTTCAAACCCTAGCATTATTTGAGTTTTCAAACCCTAGCTGCAACCAAGAACAGCATCGACTTACCGTAAGGGAACAATCAAAAGAAAACTTAAACAACATAAACTAATGAGATATCGATTGCGGAACAAAGGAGTGGAATATTGTCGAGAAGTATTTGCTTACCTGGCGAAATGCATGTCTCTGTTGTCGGGAAAAAAATAGCGTAGGAAGAATAGGATCCTGTTTCGAATTTCCTTTAAGGCCTTTCAGTCAAATCGGAAAATCAGTGCTATATCTTGGCATAGATCGAATTAGACAATATGGAATAGTGCATAAGAAAAGTGTTCCGCTGAAGTTGTATAAAAGCTTCAGCTGTTCATCTGGATGGGGTTATGAGAGGAAGTGGAGCGTTTGTAGTGGTTAATGTATGTCAATTTCCATTTACTTTTGTCCGTTGTCTTTTTCCTTACTTCATCTCAATAGACACAAATTGTGTAATGATGTGAACATTTAAAAAATAATAATATTTTTTTTTCCTAAATTTGATGGTCTTTTTGTATGTTGAAATATTAATATTTAATCATAAATATAACATTTTCAAAATAAATAATATGTAAAAACAAAGTAATATATGTGTAATGAAAGATTAATAATTTCTTAAGTTCAAATATAAAGATTAAGTTTTTTTTGAAATGTTTGAGTCAAAAAGAAATATTTTGATTTTTTTATTTGAGATTTATATTATTTGTTAATTATTATGTATAAAATTATTCTAATGTAAATTAAACATATAATTTTTTAGATAAATAACATGTATTCATGATATTTGTGAGTATTTTTAAATAGATGTATTTAAGATATCTATACTATTTATGTTCATTCGTACATTTGATTTTAAATATTTCATTTTTTATTTTTATTATAATATTTATTCATTCCTAATTAGTTTTAGCTTTTAAAAAGGATATCGATTTTACTTTCATAGATGTGACCTATAAAATTTTAAAAATTAAAGTTACCTCTAACTAACTACTATATTTTCCACTGGTTCTAAGGAGCTAACTAAACATACATTTACACAATTTATTGATATTGTCTTGTATTTGAAAACACTCAATTACATTCATTTATCATCTTATACACATACAACTAAACCCTATTTATATATTGTCCATTTTTAAGCAAGAGGCATGTTAGGAACACTTTAGTTGAGCACTAAAATGAATCTATCTACATCATCATTTGCATGTTTGAAGATTGACGCCCTTGATCTTTTCCATGACCATAAAGTCAATCCTATCAATGAGATAACTTGGGAGAGCATAATCTTGCTATCTAGCAATCTCCCTTAAGTGTTTATAAACATCATTAATCCCTAACAATCAAAACAATGGATAAGTCAAGAATCAAGAGTGTGTGTTCTCCCAAGTCAAATACATGGGCCACAAATCAATTGCACAATGCTAGACTCAACCCAAATCTAACAATTTGACCCTATGTGAAGCTAATAGATAGGTTTGATTTCACAATAAAGTACAGATAAAGAATGTTTATTTACATTATTAACACACATATATTGTAGCACAATAGTAGAATTATTATTTCTCCTTCTTTATAGACCTAGGTACCTTTCTCATTTACTTTTTAGTTGGCATTTAATTTATTTAAATATTATGATATTTAAGTCGTAAGGCCTATTATCTAGATTAGGGATGACCCCATAGCGTGACATTTAGTTAAGTCACGAGCCTCACTCAGTCAAGGTTTTTTGTTCGAATCCCATGCTCGAACTTGGTTGTGCTAAACGAAACTACTATTGATAGTTGGTTCGTCACCCAATGAATGTTTTACCCGCTCGCTGGTTCAAGATGCTCTTTGCTACCAAAGTTTATGACTAGAACAAAGGTGTGACTTGGACAAAGATAAAGATGATGTGGTTGGTTTGACCATAGGGAAACATAAGGTGATATATATTGGAGGGATAAGGTTGTTTGTAAGGCGGGGGAGGTATAAGGAGGTTTGATTGTCATAGGAGTCATAAGGAAGCAGATATTGGTGTTGCTCATCATCGGGAGGCATAAGGTGGTCAATGATTGGAGAGATGAGGTGGTTCATCAATGGAGGTAGTCTACACGAAGGGGAGATATAAGGTGGGTGTGTCACTACCATTGGTGATGGCTGCTGAAAAAAGATGCTACAACATGAGTCATATATGAGAGGTGGCAATGTCCCGTACATAATGCATTGACATATAATCTCCTCGGGGATGGTGTCCCCCTAAGGTGACCCCACTGGTTCAAAGCTCTAGTCAAAAGCGATATTACCAATCTATAAAAAAGGCCTATTATCTAGATTAATTTGCATATTACTTACATTAATTAATTAATCTAGTAACATGTTTAGCAAATTTACTTTCCTTTATTTGTTTAAATGTATACATGCTTACGCTCTTTAAAGAGTGATCTTAGGGTCATAACTTGACTCATTTTAGAATGTATCAATCTAATTTTGATTTTTCAATAATATCTACATTTCATGGAGTTTTATTTGCATTTATTTTCTTACATTGATTAGATTTTTGTATACACAGTGATTTACCTCTTTTTTATCCTTCCAATGATCATTGTTGTTGTTGTTGTTGTTGCAAAGTTGATGGTCTTGCAGAATTGATGGTGGTGGTGGTGGTGGTGGTGGTGATGATGATGATGATGATGATGATGATGATGATGATGATGATGATGTAGTGATTAGTATGGTTTTTGTAGTTGTTATTGCAGAGTTGATGGTGTTATAGAATTATTGATGTTTTTATTATTTTTGTATGGTTATCATTGATGGCAACCTATTGCTTTGGTGGTTGGTATTGTGCTCAGTATTTATGATATATTAGAGATATGGTTTTGAGGTTTTGTTGGTCTAGAGGATGATTCTATCGATGGTTGGTGCTTTGAAAAATGTGTTTTGATGATATTTTCAATGATGTTTGTGTTTGATTATAGTCTAGAATTCTTTGTTAGTCTAGATGTGGTACTATTTATTTGGTTTTAGTGCCTTAATTTGTTTTGGTCATGTTGATGTAGTCTAGAGGCGTGGTTGCTAATGTTATTATTTCTCTGTGGGCTCTGGTATTTACGACACATAGATAATATGTGGTTTGGTCGAGGTAGTGTGTGTGGTGTGGTGCACTTTTCATCCCCCCCCACCATGAGAATGTTTAGTCTAGACCTATTTCAAAGTATGTTTTATTGGCTGACTTAATGGATTCATATTTTAAATATCAATATAAATAAGAGGATGAGTGTGATGGATGGGTAAGGAAGTGATTGGAAAGAAAATTTGTCAAGTAATGTGTGGATTTGTGAAGTTGGGTTGTGAGTAGAGTGTGTGTGTTGTTGTTGTTGTTGGAGACTGGAGATAGTGGCCCAAAGGTTTCTTTCGATAGTTTTACTTCAATGGTGGATTTTATTTCTCGCTTCTTTCTCAAGGGAATGAGCCCACCTATAGTGGGCATTCTGGCAGTGAGACACCCATTTTAAAAATCACCTTAACTAGTGTTTTTATTCATGAGAATTAGCTTATTCACAATTTTTCCCATCTTGAGCTTTCCACGTAAAAATCTATTATTCATTGTGTATGGTTCAAGTGTAAACTTTGTCATGCTTACATTCAATTTGGGTGAATGGTTAAAGAATTAATTTACTAGATCTGGATCTATGAAAGTGATAAAAGTTTAATCTATAACTTATTCACCCACCCTCTCAGTTGTTTGGGACATTCTACAATTGGTATCAAAACTTTGGTCATCAAATAGTGATCCTAACCACTCGAGGAGATCTCATGGTGCATAAAGTTACTATTCCTACCTTTGATGGATGTGACTATGTTTTCTGGAAAGTGAAGATGAGAGGATATCTAATCTCTTTGAGTTACAAGACTTGGAAATCTGTGGAGAAGAAATATAGTGTGTCGGTAAATGGACCTACTAGTCCAAATGAGATTGATGCATATGAAAAAAATAAAAGAGCAAGGTACGTCATTTTTAGTGTATTATCTAAAATTGAATTGGTGAAGGTTGTTGCATTAGAAAATTCTTATGAATTTTGGGAAAAACTAAAAAAACATATATGAAGGAAATGATAGGGTTAAACTAGCTAATATGTTGAATACTAAAGGCAGATGTGAGAACTTGAGGATGGAAGAAGGAGAATATATAGAAAGCTACTTTTAGAAAATTGACAATGTTGTTAAATGAAATCAAAAATCTTGGCAACATTCTAGATGATAAGGATGTGATAGAGAAAATTTTGAGGACTCTACCAAAAAGCAATAGTAACAAGGTTTTGGAAATTGAAGAGACTTAAAATCCAACAAAATTCACTAGAGAACACTTGTTTGGCACTCTAAGTGCATTCAAAATGAGAAATTTTGGAAAAGACAAACCTAGATCTAAGACTCATTTCAAACTTATGGTGGCTGATGAAGAACCAAATGATGAAATCACATATGAAGGACATAAAAAATTTGTGAAGAGATTGAAGAAAGGAATTAGTAAATATAAAGTTATCTTATCTCTTAAATGTTTTAGGTGTGGAAGGTTGGTCACATTTGAACTAGATGTCTAAAAAAGGGACAAGAACGCAAAATTCAATAAGAAGACCTATTATGATAATGAAGATGATAATATCTCAGATAATGAATCAAAAGAAGGTGACTGTTATTTTATGTTAAAGAAGTTGTAACTAAACCCAAAGTTAGTAACGTAACATGGAAATTAATACTAAAACTATTGCCATTGAAAAAAAATGAATGGTTGATTGACAGTGGTTGCTCTAATCATAAGATTGGTGACAAAAGTAAGTTTGTAAAACATGAAAAATATGATGGTGGTTTTTTTAGATTTGGTGATAATCAAAATGCACAAATCATTTGAATAGGTTCTATTGTTGTTTATGGGAAACATAATATTGACAATGTATACTATGTGAAAGGATTGTATCATAATCTTTTAAGTAGTAGAGAGATGTGCAAAAATGGTTACAAATTTGTTTTTCAGGATGGTTGTTGTGAAATCTGAGAGGAATCTAGAAATATTATTGCTAGAGGCAAAAGGACTAGAAGAAATATGTATCAGTTGGATGCTAATACAAGATATTACTTATTATATCAATTTCATGAAAGTTGGGAGTGGTATCAAAGGATATGTCACCTGTACTATGGCAATTTGGTTAAAATTAGTTTAGCAAGAATAGTGAGAGATCTACCAATAATAACCGAACTGGATAACAATGTTTGCATTAAATTCCAAGTGGGAGAACAGACAAAGGGAACCTTCAAAGAACAATTTGCTACCAGAATGTTGGGATTGGTGTACACAAACATATGTATTCTAACCAGAATAAGGAGTCTACTAGATGAAAGGTATTTTATACTCCTTATTGATGATATTTCTAGAATACCTTGGATTGCATTCAAGTTTGTCAAAGCTAGAGTTGAAAATGAAGTTGATAGAAAAATTAAACACTTAAGATCTGATATAGGAGGACAATTTGGACTTAACATCTTTTGTGAGATGCATGGAATTAGAAGATTTTTATTGGCTCCTAGGACACTGTATAAAAATGATTTTGTGGAAAATTTGGACCTGTACAAGAGGAAAAGGGAAGCAATGCAAAGGGGTAGATTACTTCTCCATTTCCAAATTGCACACTTGGAAGGAAGATGTCCCAATAGGATCAATTAAGGATGTAATTATTGAATGGGGCAGCGATCCTTCGCTAAATATTTAATTTGATAATGGAAAAGAATAAATATGCAATGTAGATGGTGAAATAGATGAATAGAGACAAAACAAGAAATAACAGATTGATAACTAACTACCAAAAACCAAATCTAAGCTAAATCAAGGTCCAAACTGTTGTACTGACCTAGGATTTTAGTTGGGTTGGATTTGTAAGATACAAAATATTTCAAACATTCTCTACCTAGGTACATATCATTTCAATTATTTTGTACCTAGCACTTTTGATTAAAACTTTTAGGAGTCCAACTATTCCCAATCTACCTAAAAAAGATCAATCAGCTCTATAACCTATTCTTGCACACATAAAAATAGTAAAATATTGGGTAAAAGGAGTTTGTCTTGGTCAAACCCCTATTTAGGAATCAACCTTGAAAATGAAAGAAAATTTCATAAAGGAAAGTATGTAAAAAGGTAAATGTTTGATTCACCTTGCATAAACCTTCATGGACATATGTAGAAATCACTCATACCCATGAAGATGTTTGAATGTTCTTGGAATCAAGGAGTTGACCTTGAAACGTAGAATAGGAATCAATAATGCCCTCACAAATGCATGGATTTATGAATGTCACTCCTATATCTTCAATGTAGATATGCTTCATAATCACTTGCAATGAAGGAGAGATGAATGCAAATGGAAGGAAAGATTTTCTTGCTTGATTGATTAATAATTCCTCTGCTTGGTCATCATGGGAGAGAAAATTGCTTCAATGGAGAATATTTCCTTGGAATTGACTTGAATGAATTGGAGAAACTGGACCTTGGATGCTTGTCTTCAAATCTTGAATCCAATTACTCAATTGCTTTTGATCTCTTGATTGCACTTTCTAGCTTGAGTGTAGTTATGATATGAAAAATGAGGAGATAGGGTGTATATATACTTCATCCATCATTTTAGGATTCAGAAATAAGTCAGGCTAACCATGGGATCCAATTTCCTACTAACACCCTAATATAGGGCTCCGAGCCAAATTTGGGCCAAAAAGTACAGGTACAAAATATTTGAAACATTTTGTATCTAAGTACAAAATGTTTCAAATATTGTGTACCTAGTAGAATTAACCCAAATTTTAAATGGGAGTCGGGATGGTGGAAAAGATGTGGGAAAAGAAGAATCGTGTTGCTAGGATCAAGCATAACAAACATCATATCTCAAAATCACCAAAATGGTACCTAATAGAGCATCCAATTATGGGTGCTAAATTTTTAAGATGGTACATTTAGCCCCCACTTTAGCTGGAGTATGAGATAAAATAAAGCTCATGGTAAAGTATGTGTGTGCATAAGAACAATCTTATTAAGGTTAAGGAGATAAATAAATATCAAGCCCCCAAGTGACTTAAGTCCTCATCAAATCTAGAACTAAGATAAAAGAGGCATCACTCGAAAGAGAGAAAGAGAGAGAGAGGCACAACTACTAACCTAGTAAGGTATTTCATTACTATGGATCATGAAAAGGGAAAGCATTGTTGCAAAAGATGGAATTGATAGTCTAACAAGCTGAGTTATGTCAATCAACCCATCAACACAAAGGAATTAGTCCTTAAGGAAAGCATTATCTCCATTGAGGGATCTTGAAAAGGAAATTAGTCTCACGGAGTGCATTGTCTCCAAATGGATCTATAAAAGGAGGATCAATCCTTAAGGAAGGAATTCTCTCCATTGAGGGATCTAATGAATAATGTACAAGGGCATGATAGTGAGAATATGAACATAAGGAAAGCATTGTCTCCTTAGCCATCTGCATAAGAGAGATTGCATTGGATCATCATGTGTGTGTGTGTGTGTGTGTGCAAAATGTGAAACAAGGATTGGAGTGTATGCCCCCATGTTAAAGAGATTGAAAATGCCTTGACATGAGCAATTTCTTCAATGAAGCATACATACACACAAGAGACATTTCCACTATGAGATGCCTCCAAGAAAGGACAAACCAAGGCAAATAAACACATGACAAAAGATAGCCCAAAAGGCATCTACTAACTTGGGGATTAGTATGATCATATGATAACTTATGTATATTAAAATTATATCAAAATGAACTCTCATCATTCCCCAGAGGTAGTAGAACTACTAGAACAATGGAAGAATGTCACGTAAGAAATACAAAGAAGAGTCTTTTTTGGGTTGGCATCATGGAGACCAAAAAGAATAGGTAGCTAATATTTTGCATCATCCCCAATTAGACAAAATAAAGGCATATTTATGAAAAGTGGCACATGTACGACATAACATGTAACAAAATCTAGAAGAAATGAGATACAAATAGAGGAATATAACAATAAGTTGATTCCTTCATCACCTTGTGCCAATGGAGTAACAAGGGTCATCTAAAGAAATCTAAAAAAAACATTTAAAAAGCATCACATTACAAGGGAAGCACATTACAACAAGAAAACATAAGAAATCCACCATATAATAGGAGCTAGTGAAGCTTATCACTTGTCCCCCACACACACATCTTGGTCTGTACTGTTTAGGGAAGGTGGACAACACATAGAGCGAGAAACATCAAGCATGAAAAATGAAAAAATAGCCAGTTCCAAACAAGGACCATGTTGTGAAGATGGGTCACTTAGTTCATCACTGGGACTAAGAGAGAATTATTTTACAAATCTAGTTGGTAAATCATGATTAACATCAATAAGAACATATGTATCATCTAAATCACTAGCATGGATATCATCATTTGCATTAGAAACATTGAAATTGTCTTCATCGGGAGTATCTTATTCATCCAAATTAATTGTAATAGAATCTAAGATACGAATAGAATTATCATGTTTGTTCAATTTCAGTTTTTTAGATTAACTTCCTCCCTTAGGATAGGCATATGTTGGTCAAAGGGAATCAAATCATCACTAGGTGTCTTAGGGGAGGAAATTTTTTGGGAAGAATGCTCATAGGTTCTAGCATGATGTTTATGGCAATGATTATGAGAACAATGGTTACATTTGGTTTTGCTTGAGATATGGTTTGGTCTAGGATCAATCAACATCAGGTCTTTTTATTCTTTGGGGGGGAGAATGGAAGAAACCACACTAGTTTGAGAGGTGACATCAAAAAAATGTTTATAGGATATAAGAGGTGGAATGGAAGCATATAAAGTAGGTGTGGAAGGTGTAGGAAGAAGTTTATGTCTAGGGAAAGGAGATGGAACATCCTTAGGATCTCTAAGGTCACAAATCTTTTGGATTTTGAATTTTTGGTACGATAAAAAAAGATTGTCTTCGCAAGGTTGAATTGGTTGAGGCATGGAAGGCCAAAAGAAAACAAGGTCAAAGTTCACTTGAGGTGCTAAAGGTTGATAGAGACTATAATTAATCATGAGTATTTCTCCATTATGGAGAAATTCCAAAAACTTATGAATAGGAGAGACTACAACTTTCATGGAGGTCAACCAATGAAGACCAAGTCTAACTTGAAACAAATTAGAAGTTGGGATGACAACAAAGGTGACATCTAGAGTTTTACCACCAAATTCTACAGAAAAAGTAATGGAAGCATGAGTAGGGTAAGTAAAACCATTGAAAGTTTGGATAATCACCTCATATTTATCATAGAAATCTCAATGCACTTATCTAGTGAAAATATTTTCTTCATTTATAACACTCACCATGCAAGTAGGATCTATAAGGACACCACAAGAAAGAAGACCATTAACCTTTGTTATGATGTAAAGAGGACCATCAGGTGCTTTAATCATCTCTTTAGGATCAAATGTAATGCAAAGCTCAGGTTCAGGTTTAGGGTTCAATTTGGATTGATCAATAAGGTTGACAACATCATAGTCAACAACATAGGTGAGATAAGAAGGTAAAGATTGAGTAGACTCAATGATATTGGTTAAATGAGAAGGCAAAGGATTGGTATAAATTTGAAAGTTTTGGTTGGGAGGTGCTACGTAATTGTTTCCTTAATAATTAACGCCCTCAACAAATATAGCATTGGAATCAATGAGGTCTTGAATAATAGATTTAAAATCAAAACACTTCTTAGTATCATAGCCAAGTTGATGATTTTATTGACCAAAATCTTTGTGACCAAAGGATTTAGGAAAAGGTTTTGATGTGTCAATTGGTTTAATGGGAGAAAGTTGTATTATATTAGCATTAATCAACTTCAACATCACATTATGAAAAGATTCATAAAGAGGTGTAAAATCACAAGAAGGTCTAAAAATAAATGACAAAGGAGCCACACCTTTGGATGTTGTTGCCACTTTCTCATCAATGTGGTTTGATGAATTATTGATTTTGATGAAGCTTTTACATTTCTAAAACTTTTGAAAGGACTGAAATGTGGCATTACTCTTATCAACTAGATCTATTGAAAGAGTGCTCTCAAATTGACTCACTTGAAGTTGATAATTATGAATCATTGCACACAATTGAGTAAAAGAAGAGAATTCAGAAATTAATATCTTATCCCTAATGATTTTTTGCAAATAAGAAATAAAAATATGTTGAATATCAACATTAGACATGGGATACGAAATCTAAGCATGCAAATGCTTAAATATACCAATGAAATCAATCACTTTTTATTTAACACCTCATTTATAATGCATAAAATCAGTCAAAGAAATCTTAGGACCAATATATTTTTTAAAATTGTTGGATGAAACCATTAGCATTTTTTTCAAAGGAATCAATGGAATAAGGAGGCAAAGAACAATACCATTGCAAGGCTTTATCTCGGAAGGCTCTAATAAATAGTTTAGCCATGAACCTGTGATCATGAGAGAAATCGCTACACAATGTTTAGAAGGTTTTAACATGAGTCAAAGGATAACCCTTACCATTGTAAGTCTCTAAATGAGGATTTTACATGTATTGAGGGATGACAACATGGATGATATCTAAGGACAAAGGACTACAAATGTCACAAGTAGGAATGTTAAACTTGGATTGAGTCATGGATGCAATTTTTTGTTGCAAAGGTGAAATAATTTGAGCCAAGCTATTAATAGTATATTTGTTAGAAATAGTGGTAGTAGATATGTGTGAAAGATTTTGGACCATTATGGGAAATGGAAGGAATAGTAGAATATGAAAAAGGAACACTATTTTCAGTGGGCATGGATGAAGGTAAGCGCACACATGGAACACTTTAAGAAGGAGGAACATGAGGATTAGGAATGCTAAAATGTGTAGGATTTGGTATTTTGAATAGAAGTGGTCATGAGAGGTGGAGCACAAGGAGACACATTAGGTATTGAGGTAGGAATAGAAATTGAGGTCTTAATACTAGTGGTAGGTGGAATGAAACCTAATTCACAGGCACAATCTATAATAGGCTTGGCATTTCTATCAATGAGATGAGAGATACTACACAAGATTTTAACACCATGTTCATAATTATGAATTATCTTCCTCAAACACTCTACTATGAAGATGACCTCAAGATCGGAGTTTTCTTTTCCTACTCAATGCTCATTTTTTTTCAGTGTCATGGGAAATATTTTGGACTTGCATAGGAGGAACTCTTAAGGTCTCATCTTCATCATGAGAAGAGAGAGAAGAGTTTTTCTTAAAAATGGGAGGGATGTCATTAGTAGGCATGTTGGTCTCATCAAGATTCCTAAGAAACATAGAGGACTCATGATCAAAGGAGCCCATAAGTATATGAATTCTCCTAACCCAAATGTTACAAGTATGACTCAATGTAATAACACTTAAGGACTAGAAAATGAAAGATAGATAGATCTAATGCAAATATGAACTTTAAAAGAGATATGCAAATCAACTAAGCACAATTGCTCATATAAGGAAAAGCACATCAAACCATCAAATCAAACACGAAGATCTAAAACATGCAATGTAGTAAATATTGACTAATGCAATGCATACAAGAAGATATAACCACCAAAATTAGAAGAGGAAATGTCATAATTTGGATTCACCAAAGATGTACATGAGGAAAAGGGAAGCAATGCAAAGGGGTTGATTCTCCTTTTCCAAATTGCACACTTGGAAGGAAGATGTCCCAATAGGCTCAAGTGAGGACCTAAGCACTGAATGGGGAAGTGATCCTTTGCTAAATATGTAATTTGAAAATGGAAAAGAAGAAATATACTATTTAGATGGTAAAATATATGAATAGAGACAAAACAAGAAATAACATACTAATAACTAACTACCAAAAACTATATCTGAGCTAAATTAGGGTCTACACTTTTGTACTGACTTGGAATTTCATTTTGGACTATATCTATAGGGTATAGAATGTTTCAAACATTCTATCCCTAGGTATGAAATTTTTCAGGCATTTTGTACCTAACACTTTTGATTGAAACTTTCAGGAGTCCTCCAACTATTCCCAATTTGCCCAAAAAAGATTTGGAAGCTCTATAACATGTTCCTGCACATAGAAAAATAGAGAAAAGGTTGTGTAAAAAGGGTTTTCCTTAGTTAAAGCCTTTTTAAGGAATCAAAATTGAAAATAAAAGAAATTTTCTTAAAGGAAATTATATAAAAAGGTATTTTTTTCACCTTGTATAAACCCTCATGGATGAATGTGTAAATTTCTCATACCCATGAATATGTTTGAATGTACTTGGAATCAAGGAGTTAACCTTGAAATGTAGAAAATGAATCAATAATTCCCTCACAAATGCATGGATCTATGAACACCACACATATATCTTCAATGTAGATATTCTTGATAACCACTTACAATGAAGGAGAGATGAATGTGAATGTAACTTGGAAGGATCATCTTGCTTGATTGAGAATTCCTCTAGTTGGCCATCATGGGAGATAAACTTTCTTCAATGGAGAAGATTGGATTGGAATATACTCAAATGAATTGGAGAAACTAGATTCTGGATGTTTTCCTTCAAATCTTGAATCTAATTACCCTATTTCTCTTGATCTCTTGTTTGTACTTGATACCTTGAGTGTAGTTATGATATGCAAAATAAGGAGAAATAGGGTGTTTATATGCTTCAATCATCATTTTGGGATTAAAAAATAATCCAAACTGACCACAGGATCCAATTTCCCACTAACACCTTGACATAGGGATCCAAGCTAGATTTGGGCCAAAAAGTTTAGGTACAAAATGTTTTCAAAATGTTATGTACCTAGGTGAATTAACCCAAGTTTGAACTAGGTGTCAGGTTGTTGGAAAAGGTGCAAGAAAACAAGAATTAGGTTGCTACAACCAAGTATAATGAACATCAGATCTCAAAATCACCAAAATGGGGCCTAATAGAGCATCCAATTATGGGTGGTAACTTTTTAGGATGGTATAGGACTAGACTATACAAACAAGGTATGAACCTAATGAGTCCACAAATAGAGAAATAAAAGAGAAGAACATAGAAGAATATAAGGGTAATCCCTCATAAATTCAAAGAATTGAAGATAGGGATAGAGGAGTCATTTTTTCTAAAATTAAACCTAAGACAATTGAATAATGTTGTTGTTATCAGAGTTTGATGAAAGCAATGACACAGGAGTTGGAACAAATTGAGATGAATCTAATTTGGGAACTTGTTCCCAGATCAGAAGACATAGATGTCATTAGAACAAAGTGGGTGTTTCAAAATAAAATGTATGAGGATGGACATGTTGTGAGAAACAAGGAAAGATTGGTTTACAAAGGATATGCTTAGATTGAGTGAATTAATTTTAAAAAAAATGGTTGCATGAATAGAAGTTGTTAGGGAATTCTTGGCATTTGTAGCATTTAAGGATTTCAAAGTCTAACAAATGGATGTAAAGTTGAAATTTTTGGATGGAGGGCTAAAAGAAGACATTTAAATTGAACAACTAGAAGGATTTGAGTTTTCAAATGATCTAGATATTAAGGTTGGATAAGTATTTGATTGATCAAAACTTTTAGAAAGGATCTATTGACAACAAACTTTATTTCAAATTTGAATCATATAAATTCTTAGTAGTTATGTTTTTTTATGGATGACTTGATATTTGGAGGAAATAATGGCATGTGCAAGGATTATGTTGATCATATGCAAGATAAATTTGATATGCCCATGATTGGTGAATTTAATTCTTTTGTTGGACTACACATAAATTAAAATAGTGAAAAAAAAATTATCTCTCAGTCAAAGTCCATCAGAAATCTATTGAAGAAGTTTGGATTGGAAAATCTCAAACTGGTGTGTACTCTTACGACTATAAGATGTAGACTGACCAAAGAAGGAAAATCATCCAAAGTAGATGCAAGAAAATACAAATTGATGATCATATAACTACTATATCTAACTGCTAGCAGACCAAATATTGTGTATGTTATCTATTTGATAACTAGATTCTGGGAAAAACCAAGAGCATCACATTTTATTTCAGTAAAAAGGATCTTCAAATATTTGAAAGGAATGGAGGAAGTCAAATTGTGGTATCCTAAAGGATCAATTTTTACTCCAAAAGCTTACACTGATGCAAAATGGGTTGGAATTATTAACGACAAAAAATTACTAGTGGTGGAGTGTTTTTCCTTGGCTCCCTATTGGTTGCTTGGTTCAATAAAAAATAGGATTAAATAGCCTTGTCCTTTGCAAAAGATGAATAAATTATTGTTGGATCATGTTGCACAAAGTTACTTTAGATGAAATAAATCATGAAGGATAATTATGTAGTGTTTGATGAACCATTCTCAATCATTTGTGATAAAACCTACATAATGAATCTGGTACAACACTCCACATTGAGACATGTTTCGATCTAGTATCTCTTCTTGAAGTAAAATATGTTAAACCATGAGGTAGAACTTGTGTATGCACCCACGACAAAACATATTGTAGATATCTTTACAAAAGATTTGTGCAAAGATACTTTTGACTATCCCCACTAGAGGTTGGTGGTATTACCCCTTCCCATTTCAAACTAAGTATATTTGGCACTACATTAGTCTAGAGAGATTACTATGTATTATTGGTTTGGACTAATAAATGGGTCTTTTCCTTAGAGGGAGCAATGCATGTGTTTCTCGCATTTGTCCTTGATGTCAAAAGGGGAGAGAATAAGAATGAAAGTACTATGTGATGAGATTGTGTTTGTCATTGATGGATGTTGTTATCAATGGAAAAGGGGGAGTTTGTTGCAAAATTGTTGATGTTTCAGTGATCAGTATGGTTGTTGTTGTTGTTGTTATTGTTGCAGAGATGATGGTGTTGCAAAATTGTTGATGTTGTTGTTGTTGATGATATTATTGATGTTGTTGTTGTAGTCATCAATATGGATTTTTGTTGTTGTTGTTGTTGTAGAGATGATGGTGTTGCAGAAGTATTGATGTTGTTGTTGTTTTCTTGTTATTTTGTATGGTTTTCATTGATGGAAACATACTACTTTGATGGTTGGTATTGTGCTTAGTATTTCTAATATATTGCAAATATGATTTTGAGGTTCTATGGGTTTGGAGGATGGTGCTCTGAAAAATATGTTTCGGTGAGGTTTTCATTGATGTTCATTTTTAGTTGTAGTCTAAATTCTCTTTTATTCTGAATGTGGCACTATTTGTTTGGTTTCAATGCCTTAATTTATTTTGTTAGTGCAGTCTAGAGGCATGGTTGCTAATAGTATTATTTCTTCTTGAGATGTGGTATTTACGACATATAGATAACATGTGGTTTGGTCAAGGTAGTGTGTGTGGTGTGGTCCACTTTTCATTTCTCCCCACCACATGAATGTTTACTATGGACCTATTTTAAATTATGTTTTATTTGCCGACTTGATGAGTTCATATTTTAAA
Source organism: Chamaecyparis obtusa (assembly GCA_027943335.1). Classification (NCBI taxonomy): domain Eukaryota; kingdom Viridiplantae; phylum Streptophyta; class Pinopsida; order Cupressales; family Cupressaceae; genus Chamaecyparis; species Chamaecyparis obtusa. The sequence goes on along the minus strand of BSBK01010973.1, from coordinate 72,181 downwards.
GATCAATATAAATAAGAGGATGAGTTTGATGGATGGGTAAGGAAGTGGTTGGAAATAAGATATGTCAAGTACTATGTAGTGTGTGTGTGTGTGTGTGTGTGTGTGTGTGTGTTTTTATTTTTGTTGGACACTAGAGGTAGTGAGCCAAAAGTTTCTTCTGACAATTGTATTTCAATGGTGGATTTCCTTTTTCTCTCTTCTTTTTCAAGGCAATGAAACCTTCTATATAGTGAACCCACCTGTAGTGAGCATTCTGGTAGTGAGACACCCATAGTAAAAATCACCTTAACAAGTGTTTTTATTCATGAGAATTAACTTCTCTATAGTTTTTTCCATCTTGGGTTTTCCATGTAAAAATCTAGTGTTCATTGTTTATGGTTCATGTGTATGCTCTTTCATGCTCACATCTAATTTGGGTGAATGGTTAAAGAATTAATTCACTAGATCTAGATCTATGAAAGTGATAAAATATTAATCTACAATTGATTTACCCCCCCTCTCTATTGTCTAGGGCATTCTACACTACTATTATAACTCCTCTTAGATCTTGTTCCTTGGTTGATTTCCATTAACTTGTTTCAAATTTTGACATGTTCTTATCATTCGTATCAAATAATATATTTTTCCCAAATATACTCTTGACATTCTATGAGCTACATACACAAACATGTTTTCTATGGAGGTTTACTTTTATCATATGTTTATTTTTCTTCTTTCATATAATTAGTTATTACCAATCTTTTTTACTAGAGATGTATATATCATTTACTCATATAGTCCATGATGATCATGTATTTTGTAATAATAATGAGCATACACAAAGTACAAATCTATCATGTAACACAACCATACATAACATTAATATGTTTTGCAATGTTCTATCTCTCACATGTCATGATAGTCCTACATCATTAGAATTATTTGTTTAAAATGAATCACCTTCTTCGATACATAATGATACATTATAGTGAACATTCTTCATCTTACCTTTACTTTATAAATACTTATGGTGGCCTTTCTATAATATGACCATACATGATGATAACTTAGAGATTGATGATAATTAATTCATTAGTTTCTCTTACGTCCATTACTAATATATTGTTATCTTATCATGCATTGCATGATGATGGTATACACCTTACCAAATAAATTTTACATGATAATTACAATGTACATGTACCAATGCTACCTTACATGTGAAATAGTTCTTATTTTCCAAATGCCAATACTAGATTGTGATATCTTGTTCAATAGTGATTCTTTCTTATATAAGTGGTAGAGTTTTTCAACATTTAGTTGCATTTGTTGTATCTCCTCTACACTTTTGCAAATTTGGATCATACTTTAATTGCATTTTTTTAGCACTAGTTTTGTAATGTCCCTTCTTATTCTCCTTATGTAATTTCCTGCAAAATTGATATTAGTAGAAAATATTACACAATATTTACATGACTCTTACTCTATTCTAAGTTAGTAAGGGGATTTGATTCTTAGGGGCTGCCTCTAGGTCGGGTTTCATAGAATTCTCGAATCTTGGCTCGAGGGATATAAGATCCACTCTAAGCAGTCAAGCTATCGACATGTCTTCCCATAGAGAACTATCCATAAGAATATCTTGGAACCAATAAATTCTCTCCAAGCCTACACATATGTATATGACCAGTATCAATATATATATATATATACTACCTACATGAGATTATAAAATCTCAAGACTAGGGAAACTATAACAATTTCCTCTAGCCCCCTCCAGATATAGGAATCCATCTCTAATGAATATAAGATTCATTCTATATGGTATCCACGTCATCATCTTTAGTGAACATATAAATGTGCAAACATTAATGTTGATTATAAAATCATAGTTTTAGACATATCCATAAGGGCCCGTTTGTTTGTTGGAATTAGACTGGAATTGGGATAGTCAAATCCAAGAATTGGCATTTTCGATGTTTGTGTTCAAAACATGAAACTGGAATAGGGATTTGTTAATTCCCATTTATCTCCAAAACCAACATTTGAATCTTCCATCTAAATAGGTGGAATTGGAAAATCAATTCCAATTCCACTTAAATGGAAATTGGGGGTAAAGAAAAATTTATAATATTTTGAAATCCATAAGCAAATAACATTTTCCATCTTCTCATTATGAATTCTAGGTAATTCCAGCCATATTCCAAAAACCATTTTCTGAATTTAAAACTTCCAGAATTGTCAAATACTAGAATTTGACAATTCCAACGTTATTTAATTCCAGCAACCAAATGAACCCTAAAAGAAATCTAGAATTACCTAAGAATGCATTAATTAAGAATTCACATAAATTATATATATATATATATATATATATATATATATATATATATATATATATATATATATATATATATATATATATATATATATATAAAATCAATAAAGAATTTTATTCATATTAAATGACATACTGAAATATCAAATTCCTTGTTGAATGCCTTTAATGTTTTACTAATTGTGATCATTGTGTCCCTTTTTGTTGTTGTTACCCTTTGGCATATTAATATGTATGTGGGAGGGGGGGTCACGTCTCGTCCACATAGAGTCGCCCCCCTTAGGGGGTGTGACTTAATCTTATATCATCGACAACCTTAATTAAAATAGTTGCCCACCATAATATAATAATAATAATATATATTATAGTATATATTATATATATATATATATTATAATATATATAATATATATTATTATATACATTATTATTAAATGATTAATAATAATAATTATATTTTAATAATAATATTTCTAAATGTTATTAAATAATGTTTAATTTATTAAAATGACAACATTGTTTAATTATTATTAATGAATAATAGTTCCATTTTAATAATGATATTGATTTTAAAGGAAGATAACAATATTACCAATCAATTAATTAATACAAATTATAATTAATTATAAGAATTTTTAGAACACATATACTTTGTAGGAGATTTAATTGAGGGACATCACAACTCCTCCATCTTCAATTTTCTTGTCCTCGAGCAATTTGAGGTTCTCCTCCATGTTGTTCATTTTCCCTCTTTTACATTGGTGACCTTTAGTCCATGATGCTTTGCATTTAAAGCACAACCCTTTCTCAATGAGTTCACCCCTTTCCTTACACCAATGATACTTACTCCATGGTTGTTGACATAAGAAAATTTTTGATTGATCTCTCCTTGGACCTTCACCTCTATTTGGTGTCTTAGAGGAAACACCTTTTTGTTTTTCTTTAGTTGTATCGTATTCCATCATTTTTTCCTTCCTAATGGCATCTTCAAGGGTTTGGGGTTTGAAGGGTCTCACCCTTATCTTGGTGTGTTCTTTGAATCCTTAAATGAACATATAGATCCTCCTCTTTTGAGATATGTTGGGAATCATGATTGATAGACTCTAAAATTTGTTGGCAAATTCTTCAATAGTTCCTATTTGTTTGAGGTGGGTTAATTCATGGAAGTACCATTTTGGTTCCCTTTGATCAAACCTACTAATGAGTTTTTGAGTGAACTCAATATAGGTGTTAATACTTTTATGTCATTGGATGATGATGTCATGGTGCCACCAATTATGGGCCTCCCTGGTCAAGTAGATTATGGCAAATTTAACTGTCTAGTTTTTGAACCCAAGTTTGAGTTGTCTCTTTTCTAGTCTCATTGAAGTGTGGTAGGGATATTTTGCCTATCTTGGCTTTAATGTATCTTTCCCCATGATTTATTTTCCAACCATGGTTTGCCATGGTTTTGGTTTCATATTATTCTTTAAACGAAATGAGTCTTTGTATCTCTAGTTCTAAGCTAGCATACATTTGGACAATCTCATCTACTGAGTGGGTGGATGGTTCTTTTCCTCCTGTGATAGGTTCTTCTCTTGGAAGAAATGATGGTATAGTTGGTCTCATGGTGGAATCTTGAGTTGAGTGCTCAATCTTAGAGTGATTAGAACATATATCTCTTCCTATCAGGGAAGTGGGTCGACCATCGTGGTTATTTTTATTGCTCATGTTTTAGATGGCTTGAAGAATTAATTGATTGGTTCACTCAAATCTTTCATTAGTTTGCTCCGTGAAGCTTCTTAGTTCATTCGCTAATTGCTTGGCCATAGCTTTTGTGCCTTTCTTTTGTTTATATGTTTGCACGAACTATCTTCCACAGGATGGCATGATTATGCTATGATACCACTGTAATGTCCCTTCTTATTCTCCTTATGTAATTTCCTGCAAAACTAATGTTAGTAGAAAATATTACACAATATTTACATGACTCTTACTCTATTCTAAGTTAGTAAGGGGATTTGGTTCTTAGGGGCTGCCTCTAGGTCAGTTTTTACATAATTCTCGATTCTCAGCTTGAGGGATATAAGATCTACTCTAAGTAATTGGGCTATCAACACGTCTTCCCATAGAGCATTGTCCATAAGAATCTCTTAGAAGTAATAAATTCTCTCCAAGCCTACGCATATGCATATGACTGGTATCAGTATATATACTGCCTACATGAGATTATACAATCTCGAGACTAGGGAAACTATAACAATCTCCTCTAGCCCCCTCCAGATATAGGAATCCATCTCTAATGAATATAAGATTCATTCTATATGGTATCCATATCATCATCTTTAGTTTTAGACTTATCCATAAAAGAAATTCAAAATTACCCAAGAATGCATTAATTAAGAATTCACATTATATATATATATATATATATATATATATATATAAAGAATTTTATTCATATTAAATGACATACCAAAATATCAAATTCCTTGTTGAATGCCTTTAATGTTTTATTGATTGTGATTGTTGTGTCCATTTTTGTTGTTGTTACCCTTTGGCATATTAATATGTATGTGGGAGGGGGAGTCACGTCCCCTCCACATAGAGTCGCCCCCCTTAGGGGGTGCAACTTAATCTTATGTCATCGACAACCTTAATTAAAATAGTTGCTCACCATAATATAATAATAATATATAATATATTATATTATATATACATTATAATATATATTATATTATATATATATTATATCATTATATATATATATATATATATATGATGCAGTCAAGCAAGGAGGATACAATTAAGGACTGTCCAAACTTGCAGCCAAACACCAACAATGTAGAATAACACAACACAACATAAGATAGAATCAAAAGATTCTTTATTAATCAGTAACCAAGCTTACAAGCAACATGTTGAGTTGTAAGGCCTTCTCAGTTACGGCCAAATACATCAAAGATTACAACAATTCAACAAGATCATGCAGGATCCAACAAAGTTCTCAGCTAGCCCAGGTCTTTAACACAACATGACACTAGTAGGTACTCCAAGAAAGATTTGAACTTGTGCTCACAAGCCACCAAGCAATCTTCTTGTTCCTAAGCTCACAAGCTACTAACTCTTCTACACTTCTTCTACCTTCCAGATCTACTCTGTCTCTCTAGATCCCTCTAATCTGCCCCTAAACAACTACCCAAACACCCTCTTAAATACTAATTTTCAGCCACAAGTTAGCTGGATGACATAATTAACTCCTAAGCCAAGTCGACTTCTACTACAAACAAATATTAAATGTAACAACAGTTGACTCTCAAATAGCCTTACAATTATTTAATTCTCCATGTCGGCCTCAAGATCTTCATAGGATAATGCAACATGCCAGATCTAGGTCCCCACATGTCCAATGGTCAATCCATAACTTGAGGAGCATGTATCAAATTAAATGCACCAGTTGGCCAAGCCGATTTATCCAAACAAACAAGTCAGTCAGCAAGAACACCAAGCACCAGTAATAAACATTGAGACCCCGTCAGTAACAAAGCACGAAGCACTAGAAACACCAAGTCACTGAGTGACCATCATCCACCGAGCTCTGTCGGTACTTCCAACCGATAACCCTTACCACAACCACCGAGCTCCATCAGAGAAGCCAAATAGACTCCGACCAAGAACTATCACCAAAGACTGAGAAACTCCATTCTACTGAGATCAACAACCAATTAACCAAACTCCACCAGACAGTTACCGAGACTGCTAGAATCTTCAGGAACTGAGGATGCCCCTGCATTAGACACCTGAGGTAAATAAGAAAGTGTGTCCCACAGTTTTCTCCTTCAATAAAATCTTCCATTCACTTCATCTTCACACAAGGCTTGTCAATCCACGAAGCCAAGAAAATACACAAGTTCATCAGCCAAGTCCTCCTTAACTGATCTATCACCAACCAGTCAGCATGTTCAACATCAAGAACAAATCGAGCCTTCAACCCATCACCAAGTATCAAGTCAGAATCCCATCTCAGAATCTCATCACAAGACTTATCACTAGCAACTAGCGACTCAAGTCTGCAACCAACAAACAACATGTGCACCTCAACACCGAACAAAAGCAATTAGGTAACACCATCATGACAAAGGTGTTCAACAATAGGTAACTCCTCATCAACAACAACTTGACCAGGCACAACCAAATGCTCTACAATCTCCATGTCAGGCACAACTGAATGAACATGAAAACCAATCTCCTCACCAGCCTTAACAAGGTCAACAACATCATTAGTAAGCACAGGTAACTCAACAACAACCACAAGTTGCTCTGCAAGTTTCATGTCAGACTCCACCAACTGAACATCAAAACCAATTTCACATACTTCTACATGGTCACAAGTAACCTTGTCAAGATGTCTTCTCTCTCGGACCAATCTTCTAATAGACCAAACAACTTTCTTCCGGATTGGCATGTCCCAACTCTGGTAAGCTTTACAAAGATCAACAACACTTTCCATCACAAGGCTATCAACCCGATTCTCCATACGGCTCTCTGTTTCCCACTGAGCAAACCTTTCAAAAATCTTCACTTCCACCACATCACAGAGAACTGCAATCACACCAGGGTCCAATCTTCTCAGAGGCATCTCCAAAGATCTTCAAAAACCCTCTACAACAAACCCAACACCGACCACCTTGCGATAACCTCTGAGTTGTATGCAAGTCAGATCACAACCTGCCACCTTGCATGGACAACTAGGCCATGATTTCACAAGTTCAGTAACACGGATCTGCAACTCAGATTGCACACAATCTCTTTGCCAACCTTTCTCCAAACAATATCAACTCTCTCTAATACCATTATGATGTAGTCAAGCAAGGAGGATCCAATTAAGGACTTTCCAAACTTGCAGCGAAACACCAATAATGCAAAATAACACAACATAACACAATATAGAATCAAAATCTTCTTTATTGATCAGTAACCAAGCTTACAAGAAACATGCCAAGCTGTAAGGCCTTCTCAGTTATGGCCAAATACATCAAAGATTACAACAATTCAATAAGATCATGTAGGATCCAAGGGTAAAAGCACAAAGTTGTGTCAAGTTTCAGGATAACTTATTAGCACAACTGAATTTGAGTATTTCTAACTAAATAATAATTTCTTCCAAACATATGGTCTATCTAGATTCATTCTAGCTAAGTTAGATAAGTTCTTGAACTTTTCCAATTGGAAATGTCTATTAAATGCATGTTTTATACCAATTACTAAAGAAATAAAATTATTTCAGAAAATTGATGTTTCAATAACACCTACACTTTTTAATGATATTTTTAGAGAAAAAAGAAATACCTTTTTTTAGATTTTAGAGTCAAGATTATCATCATATAAGTTTTATGGTATTTTTATTAGATCTAATATATTATAATTTCAAAATACCGGAAGTAGGTATTTTAACATTCAAGAAGAAGCTTCTTCAAAAATAGAAAAAAATAGTAAATAATATCTGAAAAATTTAAATTTTATATTTAACACTAGAGGAGAGAGTCCTCTTCAAGAATGTGTAATTTGTTTTCTAAATATTGTAGATTTGATAGGGGAAATTTGGTGGGAGATGAAAACTATAAATTTCGGATAAGTTTGACTTTGAGTAGTTATAACGGAGAAAATATACATTAGAAACCAATTTTTCTTCTTTTATGCACTAGCTATACATGTCATCTATAACATATTCTGAAATCAAAGGAAAAAAAGATTATTTTCACATACTTTTTTGGTGGGAACAAGACCCTAGTTTTTCAGCATTTTTCAACAATTAAAAATGGACTTCAAAAATTAAAACACTATGACTATTCTTTTTCAAAAAAAATTTAAAAAATTATAGGTATAAATTTCATCCTCTTTTACACATTTCGTTAGTTTACACCATCTTCAAATTATAAACATAAATGCTACTTTTATGTCATTAAAGTTGAAAATTTTAAGTGTTGTTGACCTTTTCCTTTGTAAAAGTGTGACACAAGGTTTGTACTTTTACCCCCAACACACTTCTTAGCTAGCCCAAGTTCATAACACAATAGGACACTGGTAGGTACTCCAAGAAAGATTTGAACTTGTGCTCGCAAGCCACCAAGCAATCTTCTTGTTCCTAAGATCGTAAGCTACTAACTCTGCTACACTTCTTCTACCTTCTAGATCTACTCTGTCTCTCTAGATCCCTCTAATCTGCCCCTAAAAAACTACCCAAACACCCTCTTAAATACTAATCTTCATCCACAAGTCAGCTGGATGACATAATTAACTCCTAAGCCAAGCCGGCTTCTACTACAAACAAATATTAAATGCAACAACAATCAGCTCTCAAATGACCTTACAATTATTTAATTCTCCATGTCGGCCTCAAGATCTTCATAGGAGAATGCAACACGCAAGATCTAGGTCCCCACATGTGCAACAATTAATCCATAACTCGAGGAGCGCGACCCAAATTAAATGCACCAGTCAGCCAAGCTGATTTATCCAAACAAACAAGTTGGTCAGCAAGAACATCGAGTGCCAGTAATAAACATCGATCCCTTGTTAGTAACCAAGCACCGAGCACTAGAAACACCGAGTCACTAAGTGACCATCATCCATTGAGCTCCGTCAGTAATTCCAACCGAGAACCCTTACCATAATCACTGAGCTCCATCGGTGAAGCCAAACAGACTCTGAGCAAGAACTATCACCAAAGACTGTGAAACTCTAATCTTCTACTGAAATCAACATCCAATTAATCAAACTCTACCAGATAGTTACTGAGACTTCCATAATCTTCAAGAACCGAGCATGCCCCTGCATCAATATATTATTATTAAATAATTATATTTTAATAATAATATTTCCAAATGTTATTAAATTTAATTTATTAAAATGGCAACATTGTTTAATTATTATTAATGAATAATAGTTCCATTTTAATAAGGATATTAATTTAAAATGAAGGTAACAACATTACCAATCTTTTGATTAGTACAAATTATACTTAATTGTAAGAACTTTTAGAACACATATACTTTATAGGAGATTTAATTGAGGGACATCACAAGTTTACACTAGTGTTAATTAAAGAGAGTCTTGTTGGCTATTTTTGTCCCCCATTAGCCCACATTGATAACTGATCTGAGACACGTTTAATGGGATAAGTTATGTATGTATTCAACATAAGAAGTGCACTGTGTTTTCTGTAAAAACTGAGAAAAATAGATTCAACTTCCAAGACCAATCTGCATGCAAGATACCTGTTATAGAGAACGAAGCAAAAGATGGAAAAAATTGAAACCCTTATGTGCTAAAAAATGAGAGAGAGGAAAAATGTATTCAGCATGATGCAAAAAGAATTACAAGGTTCAACCTATAAAGGTGAACAAAACCCTAAAACTAGAAAAGCTAGGATGCACATTATAATTAATAAAGATATTAATTATAATGCACCTAAGAGATAGCTTAAGTAAAAAAGAGTAATAACTAACTAATTACTCTAACACCCCCCTTAAGCGAAGCTCAAGAGGTAAGCTAACCTAGCATAGCTATGAAAGCAGGAAATGGGTCCCGACAACAAGGCCTGATCAGGTACCCAATACAAGGAAATCTCTGTAAACCGGAGACAAAGGAGAAAACCCAGTTGGAAAAACTCCTCTCCAAAAAGAGATATAAAAGCAAGTAAAAGACAAAAAATGACTTCAAGAGACTCTCTCAAAGCCATAAGTACAATACATGCTGCCAACCCCCCCCGTGAGAGAGGGTCAAGGCTCTAAAGTCCCCCAGAATGAAAGAACCCCTGGATCAATGAACAAACCACCATGACGCCAATACAAAGGAGTGAAAGACAATGAGAACTAAAGAGGTAACCGTGAAAGATGAGGTCTCACAGGAAGGCCGAGTTGATGCTCAAAGGAGTAGACACGAGGATCCTAAAAGGGAACCCCCAATGTAGGTGGAATGACAAGTGTGCTGACACTGTCAGGAGAGAGGAGATGAGTGTCCTCTGTAGAATCCTCAACAACTGCACTTGGTGGCTCGATGAATGGAGCTAGAGGGTTTGGCAGTGATGAAGAAGAGTCCTATTGAAGAGAAGAAAACCCAACAAAATGAGGTGAGGCAGCCACATAAGTGGTCTCAGGAACAACACAGAGGTTCAAGTGACCTGACTATCCCACATGATGCTCTTGCGTAAGAGGAGAGTTGTGATCCGATAATGGAGATGGTGGACCAAAGTGTGAGAAGGTATAGAGACGGGTGGAATGATCAATTGTCCCTATAGCAACAATGCCACCTGTCACACTATCTTGAATGAAGACTGAATCTGGCGTAAACTCAACTATCTTCCTTGACCCACTGAGTGTAATCTAATAAATCAAGAGGAGGTTTGCAGACAGAGATGGAACATACAATACATCATTGAATGTGCCATCCTAAATGCATATAGAACCTTTCCCGCAGACTGGCATAACAATGTTATTCCCCATGAGAATGTGAGTAATAGGAGAAGCCTCAATAGCAGAGAAGATCTCCAAAGAAGATGCCATATGGTGAGAAGCACCTAAATCCAGTATCCAAGGGACCTGTGAAGGGGATGCAATGGAAGCCCGTAATGCATGACCCTGTCCAAAATCCTGTCCAGATGTCGAAGATGAGGCAGAAGACTGAAAAGTAGACCCCTGTGAGGTGGAAGAGGATGGAGAGGAAATAGTGCTCTTCTGAAGGAGAGCTTGCAAATCTGCAATCTGTTTCTCATAGCCATCAAATCTCTTATGAAAATAATGTGACTCATCATGAGGTCCCTTCTGACAATAGGAACATGTAGGGTTCTTAGTCTTCTGTTTCTCCTTCTTAGAAAAAGATGGTGGGCCAGTAGAGTGCTGAGAAGAGGAATCAGATATCTTCTTTAGCTTCTGCTTCTGTGTATCCTAAGGTGTCTTGGCAAGCAATGCTTGTGACTGTGAACCTATAAGTGAATCCATCTGATTGAGCTTGGACTGCTCACGAGTCAACATGTCACAAAAAGTCTCAAAAGAGGGCATAACATGTCATGCACCCAGTGCATCCATAGTGGAGTAGAAGGTAGAAGTGAAAATTTGATAAGGGCCATAAAACTTTGAGAGTATCAGAAAGATACACTCATCATCTGACTTCGCCTTTCTAGCAACCTGTAAAATGGATCGAAGAGACTTGAACTTCATCAAGAAGTCCTCAATACTGGTGAATGATTCAGGTACCAAGGAGGTGAACTCTGCATCTATCTGGAGAACCCTGAACTAATTCATTGTGCCAAATAAGGTGGAAAACTTGTTCCACATATCCCTGGGTGTGGTTAAACCATCTAGGTGGAACAACAACCCATCTGAAATGTTCATTGCAATGAGGCCCATTGCCTCATCCATCTTATTTCTCTGCATAAGAGCCTCATAAGGCCTCTGTAGAATTGGCTGAGCCGCATCAAGGCATGACCATAGCCCTTTTGTCATAAGCAATCTGGTCATTTGTCCTTTCTAAGTGTGATAGTTGTGAGGTGTAAGGCAAGTGACAGAAGAGTCCACCATTGAGAGAAAGAAGACAGAAGTAAAAGGGTCTTTCTGAAGTAAATTACAAAAAGTAAAGAGCACCCCCCCACAAAGTATAATACTATCCCCTGTACACAACAAAGTACTATGAAAGCATAAGAAACAAGAAGAAACTTGAGTTCCAGAAGCAGAACAAGAGCACAGAAGAAGGGGCAACTTTGATTGCAAAAAATGGCAATCAAATGGAAAAATCAAGAAGTGAGACCTACACAAGAGCAACGGGCTTGAAAAGACCTTTCCGATGATACATCATATGTCAAATTTTGAGTCCGTATGAGCCCTATAGGACCAAAAACGCCCAAGTACCCCCAAAAATGCAAGCACACTAGAAAAACATAGTCCCAGGAAAAAGTTTGACGACCGTATGGTCGTCACGGGACGTCCGAAGGTGGACGGTGGCACGTGGGTGGTGGCTGGGCGGCGCAGCGGTTGGAGGCGGGCGGCAGTGTGGTGGCATGGCGGCGCGCAAGCGGTGGCGTAGTGGCGCCTTTGAATTTCAACGGGAGGCGTTATTTTTTAATGCCGTTTTTAATTTTTTATTAAAAAAATTAATTTTTTATAAAAAAAATTAATTTTTTTTCTTGATATTCATGCACGTACAGCCCTAATAGGCCAAAAAAATTCTCCCAGATGCCTCGGAGGCCAAATAGGTCGAGTTTCATATGAAAATAGGGGTTTTTGGGCCTTCCAAACGCAACTGTGAGGTCAGTTTTTGCCAAAAGTGCTCCAAAAAAATGAGACCCACTAGATCCAATAAAAAATAATAGAAAAATTACTTGATTCACAACTTCAAATGAACTCGAACAAGCAGCAACAGAATGGCTCTGATACCATGTAGAAACTGAGAAAAATAGATTCAACTTCCAAGACCAATCTGCACGCAAGATACTTGTTACAAAGAATGAAGCAAAAGATGGAAAAAACTGAAACCCTTCTGTGCTAAAAAATGAGAGAGAGGAAAAATGTATTCAACATGATGCAAAAAGAATTACAAGGTTCAACCTATAAAGGTGAACAAAACCCTAAAACTAGAAAAGCTAGGATGCACATTATAATTAATAAAGATATTAATTATAATGTACCTAAGAGATAGCTTAAGTAAAAAAGAGTAATAACTAACTAATTACTCTAACATTTTCTATATTACTTAGGTGGGTGAAAACATTGTATGTTTTCAGTGCCTCACATTCCTGCATAGGAGTTTCATAAAATCAGTCTATATTGGCGGCATGTTTTGTTGGCCAAAAATATTGTGTATTTTCATCATCAGTGTAAGATGGGTGTTCGAAAATAGATTTTTGACCCATCCCAATAGGCAATGTTTTGTTGATAACTCCTATCGGCATAATATTATTTTTGTTTCTCCGATGTGCACAAAATGTGGGTCCTAGTTGCCTCATTTTTCAAAAATTTTTAAATGTTAATCACCTTTTCTAAGGTCAACGACTCAGATTAAATTGCACTTGCACGATCAAATCCAAGGTGCACAAAATGATAAGTGTGCAGGTGCGCGGGGAAGAAAATGTTATGTTTTTGCACATGCGTTTCTTTTGTTGGTGAGTGAGACATGGCTCGAGAGTAGAAAATTTAATGCCAAACTGTATTTTTTTGTCTTCTACACATGACACAAACACTTTTCCTTCCTTATTGCCACTTTTGACCTTAATAAATGTATGCCAATCATGTATTTTCATCCCTGACCCAAATTCACTTTTCTTTGATATGAGATTGTTTATGTTCGCAACAAATCCTGTGGGAAATCGTATTTTTTTTATGACTTCTTTTATATCATTGCTCTATTGCTCCGATAATAACCAATTAAGGGCACTTGTATCAATATGGTCTCCATTGTTATTTGATCAAATGACACTTTTCATTGCATGGTTGGATTCTTCAATGTCACTACAAATTTTGACAATTTTGTCTTTGTCACGCCTTCCATCCAATATTTTTCATAATGTCTCTGTTACATTATTTCTAATACGCATAGCATCAAACAAATGCATAATTGGGAGTTGCTCATAGTACGACAACCTACTAAATTGCGTAGGATAACTTTTTAGTCCTTTTGGAAGTTGGTCATTAATACCTTGATGACCTTTATGAGCATCAATTACATCATCAATAAACAAAACACAATATCAAAATATAAATTTCAAACAAAAACCATCATATGGAATGACATTACCTCGATGATTTATTTTATTGTATTCCAAATTCCATAGGTGAGGTGTCATTCTCCATGGCTTTGATGTAGTCTCTTCTTTCCCATTGAAAATATGTTTTTTGGTAATTCGATACTTATGATTTTTGTGGAGAAAGTGTCTATGCTCATCGAACACCTACTTTCTTAAACTTTTTGAATGACGGGATTTCATCTTTGGACCACAAACTGGACATGCAAATTTTCCCTTTGTCTGAAGAACCTACAAGATTGTGTATAATTGGATTAAATGTGTTAATTTTGTGTTAGCACTATAACATACCAAAAAAGAGGTGTTAAGAAGATAACATACCACAAAAATGTGTTAGCTCAGGGGCATCATGTATTGTCCATACAAGCATTGCATGGAATTGAAATTGCCTTTGTCCTATTGATCTAGAGATGTCATACATAGTGACCCGATTCCATAACACCATCAACTCGTTGATAAGGGGCTCAATATATACATTGATATCTTTAACTTGGTACTTACCTAGTTGAATGAACAAAAACATTACATAATTATTATGACCATTTTGATGGATTATTTATAATAAATTAATTTAGATGACTATTAAATGAAAAAATACCTGGAACAATCATTGCCAACATTATGTGCTCCCTCTTTATGGACATTCAAGGAGGAATGTTATTGTTGATAACAAAAACATGCCACACCGAGTAAACAGATATCATCTCTCTAAACAGATTGACACCGTCCACTGCCAATGAAAGTTTGAGATTACAAGGTTCTTCTTTAAAGTGTGGCCAAGTTTCCTCTATTTCCTTAAATGTTGAACCATCCGAAGGCATTCACATAATGGCATCTTGACTTCTATTGCGTGCATGGTAATCCATAAATTGTGCCAAGCTATTGCACCTGAATAATCATTGCTGACGTGGAATCAAAGAACCTTGCGAGGCACCTTTTTTGTTATTCGATTTGATCGATATCTACTAATATGACAATCAAGGCATTCTGTTGCAAATTCATGCTGTTTATGATATATAATATGATCATTTAGACATGCATGTATTGTTTAATACTCCATTCCAATATCTTTTATAATGGTAGATAATTCTCGGTACGAGCGAGGTAGAATGTTTGATGGTGGTAACAAACACTCACCTATCAACCTACGACGAAAAATATAATTTGTTAATATAAAGAATATTAATTGCTACATGATTCACCCTTTATTAACTATAAGGGAATTACGACTAAAAAAATGAAAATAGATGACATACCTTAACATATGTGTCATTGCTATGTTAGATAAACCATTCATAACCTTCAAGTTCACTAACAACAATACACCGACAAGAAGAGTTGTTTGGGATCCTTCATATAGGGTCTTGTATGCCTTCTTAAGTATAGGTACATCAAGGTCATCTGCATCAACATCAACATCATCATCATCATCATCATCTTGATCATCGTGATCATCCTTATCATCATGATCTTCTTCCATGGGATCATTACCTTCTACTTCTATATTCACACCTCCATGTTCCCTCATTTGGAAATCCACATTCTCCGGATTGTCATGGTCCATAACATGAAACCCAGGGTGGTTGACCTATATCAAAATGATGACCTTAAATTAACCGTGACCATGATGTCATCATCAAATCATGTCTTATGTATTTTATAAATTATTAAAATATATACCAATGGATGAAATTCGTTTCCCCCTTCAATGTGACCATGCTGCCTACAATGTTCCTCGACTATTTTGATTAGATATCTTCGAGTCTTTAAGTCCTTACAAATTTTGCAGGGATAATAATATTTTCCATCACCTTTTCTTTTAAAGTTAGACCACAATCTAGCAATTGTCTCCCTATTTTGTTGTGGGTTGATATCGTCAGACATGGTCTTTCTTGAATGGAATGACTTGTTGGTGGAAGAAGGATGATTTGTTTGCAACCTACAGATACAAATCATCACTGAACAACCATTTTCTCAACTCTAATTTTCTCAACACAAAGGGACATTTATCATACCATAGAAACCTGATTATTTTTATATGGAATACACCAAGGAGTACCATCAAAAATATTAACCATTTACAATCATGAAAAGTAAACCTAAATCAAATAGCTCATTTTTTTATCAGCATGTGTAGTCTCCATGTATATCAAAAATGAAATAAATATCAAGATGAAATAAAATAGTGAACAAAATAGTATTCCACATAGAGTGAATGCAATATACCATCAAAAGAAGGTGACAAAATCCTGTCACGAAGCACAGACATAGGAAATAAAAAAGGGACAAAAGACAATAAATAAGAAAAATCATTATGACTATAGAAAAATCATTAAGACTATAGAAAAATCATTAAGACTATAATCACAAAAAGAAACACTCCTTTTCAACAATGTTCAAAATCATTAGGACTATAGAAAAATAATTAAGGCTATAGAAAATCAAATTTTAGAAATGGATGGTTCTGATGCTTTGCCATTACAACAATTGAGCATTCATCATTTGGTATTGTGTATTCTATTTAAGTATGTCAACAATGTTCAAAATCTTGTCACCAAGCACAGACCTAAGAAATAAAAAAGGGACAAAAGAAAAAAATAAATAAAAAAAATCATTAGGACTATAGAAAAATCAAGTTCTAGAAATGGACGGTTCTGATGCTTTTCCATTATAACAATTGAGCATTCATCATTTGGTACTTCTTGGTGTATTCCATTTATGTATGTCAGGCACAAAGTATTCCATTTACATTTGACAAACATGTAAGAAAGATTAAAGATGATTGCACAAGAAAAAGTAAAGTGGTTGAAGTTGACAACTAGCTGTCAACTAGACAACAATGCAAATGAATAACTAACTGTAACAATCATATAACTGACTATGCAGGTTAAGAAGAAGTTGAAAATCAGTTTGTAAGGGGATTTTGGTCAGTTTTGTACATGAGTTTTATGGGAGAGGAGTCTTAGAAGTTGTGGGGAGGTGTGTATGGTCGAAGAAGACTTTTAATTCTTTACAAACAGTCACTTCTCTGCTCGTGAAGACACAGTCTGGTGTTTATATTATTAAACTCTCTATTCAATGCAACATTGATAGGAAAAGCATTCATTGATTGGTATTATAAGTTTTGATCATTCCATGTACTGATTATATTGTTTTGAAGTCTTAAAATCAAAGAATTTTAGTCCTTTTATTCAATTAACAAGATCTTGTGTTATATTGAGTGCTCTCAGAAACACGATATACAAGAAACTATGAAGAATCAGAGATTTATAAGATGAATGCAAAAGCCAAAAGGAATTATGTAAACATAGATATGATTTTGATGTAAAATGATTGTAAATATGTATTCATTGCAAACATTTTGGGGTTTTTTTTTTTCCATGTTCAGGACACGATTTTCTATCAAGGACTGAGAGCATATCATTATTTTCTGTCAGCAACTAAGGGCACATAATTAACAGAGGTTTTATTCTAATTTTTTTAGCTTTTATTTTCTGCACTTCCGTGATATTCATCAATGTTTTAGCTTTTATTTTCCACACTTCCGTGATATTCAACCACTTATTCAACATGTTTTTACAATGAAACCAAAAGTAGCATCAATTTTACCTTGAACTTAGTTGATGAGGAAACAAAGAACCCACCCATAGTTGACTGGTTACTCTGTATCTCTAGAAATTGAACACCATTAGAAGTGGAAATTCATGGGCCACTTCTAATGGTGTTCATGCCACTTATAATGGTGGCGTGAACACCATTAGAAGTGCAAAGATTAGGGTTTCAAACCCGTGACAAATGAAAACAATTTGAAAAAAAAATGTACCCTTCATTAAGCAAATGCCAAAAAAATTGAATCTCTTACCAAGGCTGCAATGAAATGGTTGAAATCGAATGCCTATTCCTCTTAATGCTTGCTTGGGTTTGAGAATAGTAATGTGGAAGAGAAGGAGATGCCAGAACTTATAGGCTAGATGCATATAGGGGGTGTCGACATACAACTTCCCTCCCTATACCGCCTCCTTCAGCACTCCTTTGCTCCCAGACTATGCCAAAATGAAATAAAATGAAATGTGTTGGTAGGCAAGATATATGTATAAAATTTGACTCTTTTTTTTTACTTCTATTCCTGTGTTGGTTGGAATTATGACCACTCTTTAGGGTCGTAATTCCGACCAACACGAGAGTAGAAGTTAAAAAAATCAAAATTTTCTTCTATAAACCGACCATGGAAAATCATTTTATAACTTGGTCGGAAATGTTGGTCTAAAAAGTGGGTCAAATGTACTAGTGGGGATATATGTGGCCTCCCTATATATTATGCAGTCTCATATATCCCTAAGGATACTATTCTTTCCTTAGGAATAGCCCCAATTGTAGGATCCTTGAGGATACTGTGATTTTCTTATGATAAATCCCAATCATAGGATCCCTAAGGATACTATACTTTCCTTAGGATTGATCCCAAACATAGATCCTTGCAGAGATAATTCTTTCTATAGGAATGATCCCATTTTTTAAAATTCTCTAAGGATTCAATACTTTCCTTAGGATAATATGTCCTATGCACAAATCATTTTTTAAGGTAGATTTGACTAGCATAAAATAGCTTTCTATACCATGAATTCCACCTTCAAGTTCTTTCCTATTCTCTTCCATGGATCACCTAACATAATATAACTTGATAGACTATTGGACTCTCTCTCTCTCTCTCTCTCTCTCATAACTATACTAGCGGGTTAGATCGTGAAGTATTATCTTATCCTTTCCTTGTGATCACATGTACTCTTTCAATAGTTGTCCAAGAGTGATACTAGAAGTTGAGACATTGGGTTCATTGAGGTATCTTGAACTAGTTGATTTGGAACTTTATTAAGATTTAGTCTTTTATCTTTTATTTTTGTGTCTCTGCACATGGATGTACAAGATAATATCCTTTGTTTGGGGGATAGTTTCCTTAAACTTAGTGATGTTTTATCTCTTTGTGGTTTTCCCATCTCTCTCTCTCTCTCTCTCTCTCTTCGATGAGCATGAGGTGGAATCATACACCTACTCAAGTGGGGGGCTAAATATACCATCCTAAATTGTAATCACCTATAATTATATGCTCACTAGGCCCCAATTTAGCATGTATGAGCTCTCACATTGATTTTTGATATCTAGCCCCAAACTACCTATGTTTCCATCTTTCTTTCCATCTTCCTGACTCCCAAATTAACTTTCATCCTCTTTTGAAAACAAGAGGATACCTTGGGCATCCTCTTCTCAAGAAGAGGATTCCCAAACCATCCTCTACCCAGAAATAGGATGCCTAGGTCATCCTCTTCCTTGGTTTTTCCCTTGAAATTCAAATCGAAGGCCTATCTAATTAGGTAAGTGAGATTTCCAAATTTCCATCAATGTCCTTCAAGTTTTGAGCCCTAAATTTTTTTGCTAGGTATAAAAGCAACCTATATCTCCTCATTTTGATATAAGACAAGTTAGATTTCAAGTGCTCTCCTATAATTTTGCATCTTAAGCATTCTTAATCATGTTCTTAGGCATTGTAAGGTGCTTTCACAATAATATTCCTCATGGCTCAAGATTATTTCCCTCATTGAAGACCAAGAAAAAGGCGTCCACCAGCAAGGAAGAAGATCATAGTACACAAATCCATCTACGTACATACATACATACAAGAATCCATATTCCTTCAAGCATTCAAGTCTGCAACTCTTCAAGTGATCCTTCTCTCTCTCTCTCTCTCTCTCTCTCTCCATCAAGCATTATAGAAAACTACAAAATCCATTACACAAGGTTTTGTCTTTGATGGTTTAATTTTAGGTTTTTGTGTGAAGTAAAAGCTATTGCATCAACATACTTGATCACATTCAAAGAAGCATCTACATTGCCAAGGTATAATAGCTTCCATTTTTCAAATCTAGCCTTTTCTATATGACAACATGCTTTCATTTATTTTATTTCACTTCAAGGTTGATTCTAAACTAAGGTTTGATTGAGGAAAACCCCTATCTAGACAACAATTTTCCATTTTTATGTGTGCGGGTACAAGTGGCATTCACATCGGCTTAGATTTAGGAATACAAGACCTTACAAGTAGTCTACGATTGAGTTTAGGAAAAATACTAGGGAACATGATGCCCTGGGTGACCTGTTCCCAGGAGTAGGACACCTCAAGCGACATCTTCCCTCTAAACCTACATCAAATTGAAACCATAGGTTAGTGGCATCTTTTGGTTATTGTTTCTAGTGTATGTACAAATTTGTTTGTTTACTATCAGTCTGTGTGCACAAAAAGTCAATCATTTCCTCCATTTTTTCCTAGTTCTCACATTGCTCTATCAATTTTTCATATTAGTGAAGGAACCTTGATACCCATCCAACTCTAAGATCCTTCTAAGCACCAAGTTATGAATGCTAGTCACATCTTAAGTTATGATATGCATAAACTTTATTTTTCATAGATAACACTTACTATTAGTTGCTTTCATTTTAACCTAAAAAAATAGATGATACTAAAAATAAGATAATTGTAACAATTAACCAAATTTGTATCATATTTTATCTTATTGAAAAATCAAGTTTATCTTCCAAAGTAATATTAGTTTATTCTAATAGTTGTTTAAATATGCATTCATTAAAAATCAATTCATTTATATTATACAATTAAATTGAATTTATTTGTATTTAGACTTTTATATTTAAAAAACAATTATTTATATTACAAATAATAATCACTAATAAATTTAATTTTTTATTTTCTAATTTATATTGAAAGTATATTTTAATCTTGAAATAACCATTACACCTCATTTTGTACGAGTACTAATTATAATATGTACAATTCTATTCATCAATCCCATATAAATTTATTTTAAATTGATTAATTAATTTACGGTATGAATTGATTTATATCCCTACTAGCAAGGGAATTCTACAGCTTGTTGTGCAGAACAACGAGCTCTGGCGTTTAAAGGACTCCAACGGCAAGCCCTCCGGCATGATTGGCGTTTTGCCTGAAAAGGCCGTCACTTTCATTGACAACCACGACACGGGATCTACGCAGAATATGCCTATATTCTCACTCACCCGGGAGTCCCCACCATTGTATGCTCTTTAACTTTTTTTAAAAACTTAATATTGTTATTTAACCAGTTTTGTGTTGTGATTGTGCTTATAATTTTATTGGGTGTCTGTCTGCATGCAGTTTTATGATCATTTCATAAAAAAATTAATTGAGATACGAAAGAGGAACCAAATCAAGGCCAACAACGGTTGCACCATTATAGCCGCAGAGTCCGACCTGTACATGGCCAACACAGAGGAAAAGGTTATCATGAAAATCGGAGGCAGATTAGATTTGGGAAATTTCCTCCCCTCGAAAGATTTTAACCTCACCGCATCAGGAAATGGCTATGCTGTTTGAGAAAGGAAGGCTTAAACTTCCTTTAATTAAATCTCATTTGATTTATGGAAACAATGAAGATTATTACTTTCAAATCCTTCCCTAACATTCTCTACTGTTCTTCCTAACCTCCTTAAATTGAGTTAAATGTCTGGCGGATAAAAAATGCTGACTCACATGTTTAAAATCTTTCACCATATCTTAATTATACAACCTATCGTCAATTCCATCACATCTTTACTTTAAATGTTATTTGATGTTTCTATCGAATCAAACGTCATTTCTCATCGGATAAATTTTACTCTGTGCCTAATCTGACTTGGAAGACGTTTCGTAAAATTTGTTCACATTAGCTCAGAAAAGGGTTTTCATGTTCAAGTGTGGGATAAAAACAAAAGTAGAACATTTCATTAATGAATATTCTTCAATCAAATGCACCAATGAGGATAATTACTTTATATAACGTCTGAATTATGTTATTTTCACTTTTCTTCAATCAAATACACCAATGAGGATAAGACTCTATGTGCAAACCAATAAATAATGGAGGGCTTGGTCCAAGAAAAATAAAGGTTTTCAACTTGGCTCTGCTTTCCAAGAAAGTACGGAGGATTTACAATGTTAATGGCGAGTGGAGATTAATATGATGCAATAAATATTTCAGTATTCTTCATTCTATTTTGGACTTTATCCATACTCAAGATATATCTAAAGGTTCTATTCTTTGGAACCATGTTTGGGGATCTAGTGTGCTGTTAGAAAAAGGCCTTAGTTGGATTTTGGAATGAGGTTGGAATGAGGTAGGAGGATTTGTTTTTGGGATGATTTCTAGATCGAGCACTTCCCTTGTCTTCCTCTATATTTGGGCTATATAAGGAAGATTGTATCAATAAGTTTAGAATTTTTTTATGGTCGACTACCTTCAACAAGGTAAATGGAAATGTTTGATTGATGTCAACACTTGAATGTTTCTTAGTTTCAAGCTATGCTGAATTCTATTAAGTTTTTAGATGGTCCTAACTATTAGGCATGGGCTCTTACCTCCTTAGATATCTATTCAGTCTCTTTCTTGTTGGATTTCTTTATAGCTGCTCACAACCCCTTCCATGTTAAGCTTGTGCTTGGAATCCAAATTTTGTTTTGAAGATCAATATTTTCTTCCAAATAGCTCTTCAGGAAAAATAATTACTCTAGATAATATTTGTAAAAGAGTATTTTCTATTTGTAAGAGTTTCCCTTTGTGCTATTAAAACTCAGAGAGTGTGTCTTATCTCTTTGTGGATTGTCTCTTTGCTTGTGAAACCTAGAGTTTGTTTATAAATATTTGGGGAATCAATTGGGTATTTTAGATCTCCCTCAATTCTTATTTTCTCCCAATCAAAATCTCCATCCTCCAATTCTCTTGTTTCCTTATTGTGTTCAATCTCTCTTTCTTATCTTGTATAGTGCATATAGAAAGAAAGGAATAAAATGGTATTTCACAATGATTCATCTCCTCCTTTTGTGGTATCTATAAGTGTAAGAGGGTTATTCTTGAAAAAAATCACTTTTCTCTTTCTAATAGTAAAGCTTATGTAAGGTGCTCTATATCTCCAATGGTTAGTCATATATTTATCAAATGTGGAATCTTGGTGTGGATATATTTGTTACTATCAATCCCCCTAGTAGAGATAGAGATAATGGTGTTTGGGAAAGCCAACCTATGGGTTGGGTTAAAGTTGATTTTAACGGGGTGGAAAAGGGTAATCCCAAGGCAATAGGGTGTGGGGGAGTGTTGAGAAAGTAATATGGTGAGGTTTTAGAAGTGGTGGCCCTCCCCTTTGGAAATCATATACTCACAATGCTAAAGTAGTGGCTTACTAGCATGGTCTTTGCTTGGCTAAAAAAATGAATTTCACAAAAGGTTTAGATTGAAGGAGATTTCAACAATATTATTCAATGCCTAAAGGTACCAAAGCCCCTTATTGGTTGATAAAAACTAGGATCAAAGACTCCAAGGATATCATTAACTTATTTGATGAATACATGATATCACATATATAGAGAGAAGGTAATTCTAAAGTAGTATATTTTTCCAATATAGGAGTCCAAGGTGATAGTTTGATGAGGTGGTAGATGCATGACACCCTTCCCAAGGTGGTCTCATAAATGATTAAGATAGAAAGGATACATGTGTTAGATTTTATTTGGTAGGTTATGATGATAGGTATTAAGTTTAAATAATGTTTTGGACTCCTCGTTCACACTTCTAGGTTTAGCCATTTTTGTCCTTAACATTTTCCTCAAGGTCTTTACTAGAGGACCTATGCTAGATTGGAATTGAGGATTAGCTATTCATTTGAACAATATGGGTAGGGAAAAAATCATCTTGAACACATCAATTATGAAGAGTTTAAGAATGATACTACCATTTGGAGGATCTTGAAGAATGGTGGATTTACCTCTTTTCTAGAAAGACTCCATGGTTTTGATCCTAAACTCATAAAAAAAAATTGCAAGCAATTGGAAGAATAGAAGTGTCCACATGTTTGGTGGAAAATAGGATACTATAGAGGAGGTTATTACTCAAGTTACTAGTCCACAAATGGATGAGGATAAATTTTTTTAGGAGTTGTAAGGACTTAGATTTAGTGGTAGAGAACTTTATGAAGTATGGTGAAGGGTATAACCTGGTGAACAAGAAGAAAAGTGGGTATACCATGAATTCCATTAAGAATTTGTGGGCAATAGTCCTTAAGGTCCTTATCCAATATTTCTCCCTCGATGGAAGATTTATGAGTATATATGGGCACCATTTTGCATTACTCAATTATTTTTTAAACAAGGTTCACATTTCTTCTTTTTTTATCTTTTGTCATCTCTTATTGCTAGTATTAAAGATCATGATAATAAGGAATCCCATGTTACATGAAGGTCTTATATTTCTCATTCTGGATTAGAAATCTTGTCCCTCTACCTCCAAATTAAATCCCAAAGCCTCCCCTATTTCTTTGAAGAGGATGAATATACTAATCAAGTGGGATATGAGCCTCTACTAAAAAATAGAGGATTGGGAGAGTGAGAATAATTTTGAGTGTGTTTCTCTTGATAATAATGGGGTGAATCGAAGGTGTTCAATTGGGAGTCATCGAAGAGCAGTTCATGGTACAATGTACTCAAAGGAGCTACAAAGGAGATTGAGGAGTAGTGAAAATTTTGACAAGATTTGATGTGGGAAAGTTCTACCTGTCAAATGATTTCAAACTCGCCACATCAGGAAATGACTATGTTGTCTGGGAAAAGATGGCTTAACTTCTACCTAGCATTAATGCCATTTGATTTATGGAAATTGCTCTAGTTATTATTTATATGAACCAATGAAGTTTATTACTTTATATCCCATCGATATTCTATTATATTCTCTACTGTTCTTTCTTAAATTGAGTTAAATGTTGTTTTATTGAAAGAAGAAATTCAAATTTACATGGAACAAATCGAGTTAAATGTTTTGTGGTTCCAAGATTCTGAATCCTATGTTCTACCTTAATAAACCGAGTAAACGATTGAAAAAAGAGATTACAGTAATCCACAAATCACTGTACATCCTCCCATCAATTCCATTGTATCTATCTATATAGCACTGTTGTGCCCACTTTTAACTTCAAATAGTTTGTTGTCTTTTTATCAGGTTAAATTACATTTAACATCGGAGAAACTTTATTCAGTGTTGCGTCTCATTTCAAAGATATGCTACCTACCATAAATGAAAAATGAAAAGTGTGATGCCATATTTATTTTAGAATATATTTAATATAAAATTTGCATACATTTAATTATATTAAATTTATTTTATATTGAAAATTAATTTTTTATAATTAGAATTAAATTTTAAATTTATTTTAAAATATTAATTAATTATACATTTATCTTTGAATTATGTATGTTTAGAAAAAATGAGGTTTTAGAGTTATATTTATAAGGATTGGGATCTTATTATATACATTTCATGAATTCATCATGTCAATAAAGTTCTTATCTTGGAATAATTAAACACGACAACAAAGCTAAAATATCGCAAAAAAGAACAAAGATTTCCCATTTATTAGAAATTAATGATATAAGAATCAACCAAAATGTCAATGTACAATAATTTGTTGAATGAGTTACAATTAAAAGACAGACGACCACATTGTCGATAAGAACATTCTTCTAAAAGAAGTTACAATTTATCATTACAAAATAAGTTTTGACGATTCGTCGAATCAATACATTGTATAATAATCAAGATACAAAAGCATCATATTTCAAGACCATCAAGGTCAATGGAACATGGTACCACACTATTAGCATCCATGTCTCCTAAGCCTCTAGACAATATGTCCACCAGAAAATCCTGAGATGGGAGTGTGGCTCAGGCACTTTTCCACCCAACCATGGAGTGGTTAGCTCCCCTGGGGCTCAACTTGAAGTGGAAAGCACACCAACCTTGCTCGAGGAGACTAGCATCTCGGCACTGATGAATCAGAAGAATAAGGTGAAACTATGATTCTATCTACTTATCAATCTTTAGACTAAGTGGGAATCATAACCACGGGGTGGCAGAGAGAAATGGAACAATAACTAACCAAGCATATTTTCAAAATGTATGCGAAAAATATTTGGCCAAAGCATCTAAAATAAGATTTACTGATAGGTAAATAATCAAATACTTTACCCTTCTCTGTCCATCCACATTACACCCCCATTCAAGATAAACAAATAAAATATGAAAAAACAACATTATCTGCTAAAATAAAATCATTTGAAGATATATGAGTTAGTACGTCAGTAAATCATCATCAAGTAAATAACCATCATATATCATAAAAATGAATATAATCAAAACGTGATCATGAAATAACATACATAATGGTCCTAATTTACAAATTTTTTGGAGCGATGGGAGAGGATTTGAGCAGTAATGTCTGTTCAAATTTCAAGGGTAGCCATGGTGTTGCGGCTGCTGGTTCTGGTTCTGGAAATGGTACTAGCGTAGGTTTGGATGGGGTTTTGGACTTGGGGATGCCCTCTTTGCCAGTAGTGGATCTGGCATTATAGGTGTCAGATTATTCTCTTCTTGGTAAGGCAAATATTACCCCGTGCAGGGCAGTCACAGGAGCCCCCTCGAAGGAAGTGCTTCTAGGCGCTTCGCTTGTGTGTGAAGCTGTGTTAGGGTGTGTGTCCTATCCTTCTCTAGAGGTGTTGAATGACAAGGCCATTTCTTCAAAGGACCCACAAGTGGGGTCAAGTGGTGGTTCCAAACTTGTTAGTGCAGATTCAACCCTTCCACTTCTAAAAAGTGGTCAGAAATTCTAGGTGCCAAAATGACAGGAAAGTCTCCTTCTCCTGGTGATTCTGTTAAGGCGTGCCTTCAAGAGGGTGAAGTTGCTATCTTTGTGCCTGACTCCTTGGTGGATCACTTGGTCTCAGCTATGGAGTTCTTGTTGGTTGGTAAGTTTTTGAATCCCCATTCTAGCATTGAAGCGGTGAGATCCTTTTCTAAGAACAGATGGAAGTTGAAAGGCCAGGTAGATATTGCAGCCCTTCCTAAAGGTTTTCTTTCCTTTTCTTTCTCTAACAAGGAAGATCAGGACTATGTGTTATGTGGAGGACCCTGGATATTTGGTAGAACGACTCTTTCTTTTTGCAAATGGGTTCCAAACTGGGACTACTCTAATAACTTTTTCATGGCTACCCCTATTAGGGTTAGGTTTCCTAGCTTACCCCTAGAGTATTGGAATGAGGAGGTCCTTAAGGGTTTGGCCTCTTCTTTTGGAGGTTATCTCATTTTGGTTGACCCTATGATGACTACCAAGTCTAGACTGGTTTTTTCTAGGATCTGTGTCAATATTGGCCAGTTCAACAATCTCCCTTCAGTGATTAATATCAACTCCAAACTGGGTTTGTGGAAGCAGGAAGTGATTTTTGAATCTCTCCCTTTTGCTTGTTTTATTTTCCATAAAATGGGTCACTGGGCCAAGCATTATCCTAAGAAAACCCCTAAGGTTACTAAGCCCATGGATCCTGATCCTAAACCATAGAAGTCCACTAGACAGGTCTAGAAGGAAGTGAAATCTCATGCTATGGAAGATGGTGATAGTAATAACAAGGAAGAACCGATCCTGGAAGAGATTGAGAAGGTGGATTCTAATGCTCTCCTAGATCTAGAGGAAGGAGAACTTGTTGAACCAGTTTCTCATTTTCTGATTCTCTTGCCAGCTCCTCTATGGAATCTGCCCCCAATGCGAATAACCCTATTGATGATTATGTTCCTATGGTGGTGTTGGTCCCTATTCATGGTGATACTACTAATGATGCTCAATGTGGCACTCCAAAATATAGATCATTTTTAGAGGAACTAAAATCGGATGAAGATGACTCCTCTTTTGTTCCTGACACCCTGTCGGGGAGTGGTGATGAAGATCTTATTATTGGTGAGGATCTCTCAGTAGATCGAAAGGAGGAACCTTGGTTTGTTCAAAAGGGGAAGAAACAAAAAAAAAGGAGAAAAAGTTAACCACCCCTGGATCCAAGGGTGTCACTACCCAAAGAAAAGCCGATTGGGGAACTAAGGGTATTAAGGTAGATGTTGGATCCCAGAAAAAATCTCAAGGTATAAGCACCAACAAAGAGATTAGAGAAAGAGAAAGTAAGAAGGACATTGCGGATGGCAAGCAGTTGACCATCTAGGGAGTTTGCACTCCGATTAAGAAATGAAATTTATCTCATGGAACATTAGAGGGTTGAATGCCCCTCATAAACAAGACATCCTTAGGAATTTGGTAAGAGACCATAAACCTGATATTATTTTTGTTTAAGAAACTAAGATGGTGAAAGATAAGGTTGAAAAGATTAGAATTTTCAAAAATGGTGGTGTGGCGGGCTCAAGCTTTGAAGGGGCTTCGGGAGGGGTTTTTGTTTTTTGGAATCAGAATCATGTTAGTGGGACAATGATTATGGATAATCTAAATTACTTAAGCATTAAATTTTTTCATGTCAAGTCAGACTTTGAATGGGTTGCTTCTACTATCTATGCCCCCAACCCTAAAGTTGGAAGGTCCCAATTTTGGAAAAGGGTTGATAACCAAAGAACTTAATTTTTTAGGATCTTCCCTGGTTGGTCATAGGTGATTTCAACTATCCTTTGAAAGAAAATGAGAATTTTGGTGGAGTGGATAGTCAGAGTCAACTTGATGGTAGAGTCAAGATTATGGAATTTGTCAATAAACAAGCTCTCTTTGACTTGGAGCTTTAGGGGGTCAATTATACCTAGTCGAACAGAAGAATTGGTCAATACCTCATCCAATTTCGGTTGGACCAAGCTTTGATTTCTAGTTTCTAGTTCAAAAGCTTTGGTTGTTCTTTGTCTTCGCTTACGAAGATTGGCTCCGATCACTTCCCTATATCTTTTAGTGCTGACCCAATTGTTGCTAAAGGCAACCCGCCTTTTAGATTTGAAAAAATGTGGATTGATCACCTAGATATAGAACATAAGATCAAAGGCTGGTGGGATATTAATATTCAGGGTGCCATGATGTTTAGGGTGGTAAAAAAGCTCCAAAATTTAAAATAGAATGTTAAATCTTGGAGCAAGGATGCTTTTGGTGATATTTTCAAATCCAAGTTCATGCTGAAAAGGGACCTTGATATTATTCAGGAAACTATTCAACATTCTAGTCTATCCCAAGATCTCAGGGATAAGGAGGAGATTATCCTTGCCAAGACTCATAATATTATCTCCAAGGAGAAAGAGTGTTAGAAATTATAAAGAATAATTAGAGAAAAGGAAAGAACCCAAGTGTGAGTGAATGAAAATAAATTACCAAGATCACCAAGAGAGAGAGAGAGAGAAGAAATGCTTCAAAGATCCAAGCCAAAAGATCACCAAAGTGCTCCAAGAACAACAAGAACACAAAGATTTTGAAAGGGGAAAGAAAATAAAACCCCTTATGAATTCTATGAATGAGGCTCAAAGCCTAAGGAAGAAGAGATAAATGGAGCACAAGGCTCATTACAATATGGGAAAAGAATGAAAGAATAGAAAAGATTATTGAGCAAGTATGTGAGAGGCATCTCTTAAGTAGAGATGAGTGGAGGAGTTTGCATGTAACTCCCATCTTAGATGAATGCCACATTCATATTGTGTGTGTGACAAATGTGAGATTCCTCTTAAGGAGGAATATCTAATTTCCTTATTAAAGGAATTACAAAAATGTGAAATGTCCTCCTACTTGGACTAGAGGACAAATACAATATCTAGGATACCTTGGTTTATCCTTTAATTACATATTTCACCAAGGAAAGATCAATTTCTAACACCCCCCTTTTATCTTTACTTGGGGTGATTACATCAATAGGTATCAAACCCAAATGTTTACAATGGTTTTGAGATGTTTCTTTTGAAAGAGTCTTCACTAGGATGTCTTTGGCTTGATCATCTTGCATGTCTTCAACTTGTGCTTTGGAGCTTGATTGGTACATAGGACTTTTGGAAAAGTGAGTAGCACTTTGAGAAAACAAAGGTGTATGATCTTGTTGAGGGGAGCCCAAATCTTTAAGTGACCATTGAGATTCTTGAGATGCATTTATGCATTATGTATATTCATTTCCAGTAGAAATTAGAGGTGGAGCATAATCAACACCTGAGCCTGCAATAAAGCAAAAACCACTAGTAGAGTGCCCATCATTGGGATCGTCTAGTGCTGAATCATTAACACTTTGGAAAGAAAACTCATATTGCAAATCATGAGGCAAATAATTAGAAATGCAATCTTCAGTTGCATTAAACAAATCTGTAACATGTTCATCATAATGTGAATCATGAGTCATAGAATCATAAATGCATTCTTTAGTTGCATAAAACACATCTATAACATATTCATCATAATATGAAGCATCAAGAGGAGTAGAGCTAGTATAAGCATTACTAGTATTATCATTAGCCTCCACAACAATCATAGGATTAGTACTATC
The DNA here is from genome assembly GCA_027943335.1 of Chamaecyparis obtusa. Taxonomy (NCBI): domain Eukaryota; kingdom Viridiplantae; phylum Streptophyta; class Pinopsida; order Cupressales; family Cupressaceae; genus Chamaecyparis; species Chamaecyparis obtusa. The sequence continues at coordinate 41,701 of BSBK01010973.1, read as the reverse complement.
ATCATGAATTTCATTTTGAGTAATAAACATATCTTACAAAGTAACATTAAGAAAGTTATATATAATTTCCTCTTCTTGGTCAAACATATCATCAACATGAGAGCAAGGATCATCAAATTCCATTGCATCATAAGGAGAGAGCATATAATCACTTTGAGTAGGAAGATAGTAATCAAGAGGGTTATTCCAAGAATATCCATCATCATGATATTCATCCCGAATAGTATTATCATCAAAATGAGAAGTAGACATCCCATAACAAATAGTAAAAGCATGATGAGTGTTATTATTATGATAGGTTTCATTATTAGGAGGAGATGAATTTTCATGTTTAAGTTTCTTAAAACAATTATTGATCACATGACCAACTTTCCCACAATAATTACAATGGGGTCTATTATAATTGTTATGATAACCATTATTATGATGATTATTATTATGATAATTATTCTTGTTATTGGAATAATGATGATTAGTATGTGAGTTATTATTTGGATTTTGAGTTTTAGATACAAAAGCATGTTCAACAGATTTAATAGTAACAAATTGCAATAATTTAGCCTCTTGACGTAATAAATTTTGAAAAATAGGATAAGTTAAAAGAGGAGCTATACTAGAAATAGCAAGCTGAGAGTGGATGTTAGTGATAAATTGCTGAAACTCTTTAGGGAGACATTTCTTAAGAATTATAGTAATTAATCTAATATCTGTAAGAGTAACATTTAAACCATTTAACTGAGTTCTAATTGCATCAAACCTAAGTAAGAATTCATCCATATTTTTAAAATCAGTATACCTTAAGTCTTCCAAGTTGTCTTGGAGCTGAATCTTACGTGATTCAGAGGAGCTATCGTAGGTTTTCTTCAAGATGTCTCATGCGACATGAGCTTTCGTGCAATGTCCAATCAAGACATAGAGATCGAGACTAATGGAGAGTCCAATTAGACCGAGTGCTTCATCATTCTTAACTTGCTAGGCATCTTTGGTAGTTTGAGTAGTAGAGACGGTTGGTTCAATAGTCACATCTGTGGAAACTTCAAGCAAATGTTTGAAATGAAAGAGGAAAGAAACATGCATCTTCCATTGATGATAGTTAGAACTTGTTAATTTGATTTCAGGAATGAGAGTAGACATTTTAAAGAAATTAATTCCCCTATAGATGAAATGATCAAAATTGATAAAACACCTTAAAAAATTTAAATAATGACTTAAATGTAAAATTTAGTTAATTGAAACTAGAAACGGTTCAAGATAACCTTTGAAAAACAAATTTGATAGAGGAATAGAATTGAGATCTTGAATTTAGTTTAAAGTTAACAAGGATCTGAATAGAGCAATTTAACAATGAATTTTTTGTTAAAACAATTAAAAAAGATTAAATGATGTTAAATTTTGAATTGTAAATGAACAATAATGATGAAACAATATTAGTTAGGGAAATTGAAACGTAGTACAAAAATTTAGATTAGAGAAAATAAGGTGAGAGGATTAACTTTTAAACGTAAAATTTTATTTAAACATAAAATTTTAAATTTAATAAACTTATTAATAATTAAAACTTAACAATTTAAATTAAAAAACAAACTGTTCAAATTTTAAACAAACAAATTTAAAATTAGTCAAACTGAATTAAAACAGTCAACTGAAATTTAAATACAAGCTAAACTAAGCTAACAAAAAGATTCTAAACAGAGAAAACTAGAATTAAATCAGAAATAATTAATGCTAAAAAAATAAATGCTCCAGAATGCCTTATCAAAAATAGAGTTATGCAGACTGAAAAAACAAAAGTAATCTGAAACAAAACTGAAACCATGTTAGAAATAATAATAAAAATAGTAGAGCAAAGGAAAGAACCCAAGTGTGAGTGCATGAAAGGAAGGAAACACTGACAAAAAGATTAAATTGAGATGATATAATAATATGCCTAAAAGAAATAGATTGGCTGCAGATTTAGTGGGCCCGACAGTGAGATATTGAAGAAAAGCGTTAAAAATTAATGAGGAAATGTTATAAAGAATAAGGAAAGAATAACGTCAATAAATGTTATTTGACTTTTTCTATTATGATCAACAATAATGATTCTGATTAAACAATACAAACTGCAGAAGTAAGAATGAAACACTAGCCCCAATGCTAATTAATACAATATGTTGTTGGATTGATTGACAAAAGACAACAATACATTAAAAAAAGCCACTTACAAGGTATTGGAAACATATATGAAATATAATACGATTGAAATTAAATTTATGAAATTAAATTCTCAGTGATTGGAATATGAATACAAAATAGTTTTTATACACACTGATTGAAATTTAGTAAATTTACTTTTCTTGCATTATAACAGGCTTAAACATTAATAGCAAAAAATGTAAATAGCAAAACAAAACATTAAAAGCAAAAAAATGTCATTGAAAACGTTGCAAATATCAATGAAACTCTACAAAATGAAAATGTTAACTTGTAGAATGTTAGATGAAGGTTTATATTATAGATAAGTCTGCAAAAAAAATGAGAAGACATCCAACATAGATAAAAAAAATAGAGATAATGAATACAACAAATGTTAGATATGAACAATAATTTCAAATCCTGCATAAAATGATAGTTAGATTGAATAAAACTAAAATGAGATGAAAAGACTTAGATTTGGTGGCAAGCCATCCAGAACTAAGAAAAAAGGCTAAGATGATAGATTGCAAGAAAAAATAAAGAAAAAATATGCAAAATAAAGGTTAGAATCCAAAAAAAACTTTCTCCTTCACAATTGAAATATCCTCCAGATTTTCCTACATGCAACACTCAACAAACAAGGGTTAAACCAGCTCTGATACCATGTTAGAAATTATAAAGAAGAAGTAGAGCAAAGGAAAGAACCCAAGTGTGAGTGCATGAAAAGAAATTACCAAGATCACTAAGAGAGATAGGGAAGAAATGCTTCAAAGATCCAAGCATAAAGATCACCAAAGTGCTCTAAGAACAACAAGAACACAAAGATTTTGAAAAGGGAAAGCAAAGAAAACCCCTTCTGAATTCTATGAATGAAGCTCAAATCCTAAGGAAGAAGAGAGAAATGGAGCACAAGGCTCATTACAATATGGAGAAAGAATGAAAGAATAGAAAAGATTATTGAGCAAGTGTGTGAGAGACATCTCTTAAGTAGAGATGAGTGGAGAAGTTTGCATGTAACTCCCATCTTAGATGAATGCCACATTCATATTGTGTGTGTGACAAATGTGAGATTCCTCTTAAGGAGAAATATCTAATTTCCTTATTAAAGGAATTACAAAAATGTGACATGTCCTCCTATTTGGACTAGAGGACAAATACAATATGTAGGATACCTTGGTTTATCCTTTAATTACATATTTCACCAAGGAAATATTAATTTCTAACAAAGAGTACTGGAGACAAAGATCTAGATCAATTTGGCTTAAAGCTGAAGACAAGAATACTAGATTCTTCCATATGTCTGCATCTAAACATAAAGCCTCTAACAAGATTTCCAAACTTAAAGTGGTGGTAGGAGAGGTAAGTAATGATAAGGACATTTCTGTGGCTATGATTGACTTCTTCTCCTCTCTTTTATCTAAAGATTTGAATCTTCACTTGGAGAATCAAGATGCTTTTCTTGATTCCATTCCTTCCATTGTTGATGAATCTACCAACAAAGTCCTTACTGCTATCCCTTCCTCAGACAAAGTCAAGTCTGCTATGTTTTATTTTGAAGGTGATAAATCCCTGGGTCCAGATGGGTTCCCTATGTTCTTTTTTCAAATTTTTTGGCATATTATTGGTAAGGACATTTGTAATGCGGTTAAAGAATTCTTTAGCTCAAGATCTTTGTTGAAATAAATTAATGCTACTTTAATTATTCTAATACCAAAGAAGCTTGGCGCTGATTCAGTGGATTCCTTCAGATTGATTAGTCTGTGTAATTCTGTGTACAATATTTTATCCAAAGTTATTATCCTTAGACTGCTGGCTATTCTTCCGAAGATCATTTCTCCTCAACAAAGAGGGTTTGTTCCTAGCAGGAAAATCCTTGATTCAATTATGAAGGTTCATGAGGTTATTCATTCCACTCAGGTCTCTCTTAATCTGGCTTCCTATTGAAACTTGATCTCTCTAAGGCTTATGATCGGGTGGATTGGGATTTGGTGATCAAGGTGCTAAGATCTTTTGGCTTATGTGACAAACTTCTCAAGTTGATTTTCCAGCTCATCAGTACTTCCATGACTGCTATCATGGTTAATGACTCCCCCTCCAAATTATTCAAACCTTCCAGGGGGCTTTGGCAAGGAGACCCTTTGTCTCCTATCATTTTTTCTATCATGGCTGAATGTCTTGGTCATTATCTCCAGAAATTAGTTTCTATTGGTTCTTTCAAGGGCATCTCTCCTTCTTCTGCTTCTAGGCCATGTTCTCATGAACAATTCATGGATGACACTATCATCATGGGTTACTCGTCCATCCAAGAGGCTAGGGTTATCAAACAGGCTCTTTCCATTTACTCCTTGGGTATTGGTCAAATTGTCAACTGGGATAAGAGCTCTTTGTTCTTTATCAACACGCTTGTGGATAGGTAGAACATAATTGCTTGAATCATTGGTTATAGAATTGATACCTTTCCTGGTACTTATCTTGGCCTTCCTTTAGGTCTCAAACCTCTTGACTCTTTTTGGGTTGGCATTGTGGACAAATTCAATAGGAAGCTTGCTTGTTGGAAAGGGGTGTTGCTTAGTCAAGCGGATAAACTCCAACTTTTGAAGACCTCTTTGCAGAGTCTCCCCATTTATGCTCTTATCCTTTTTAAGATCCCTAGAAAATATGCAAACATTATTGGAAGAATTCAGAGAAATTTTGTGTCTGTGTGAATTTTGTACCTAGCAGTACATGCAACACTTCAGTAAAACATTAGAGGTTAGCCAAAAACCAAAATCGTGCAATGAAATGGAAACTAAACTAACCAAGCGATTTACTACCTTCTAGTAGATGCAAGTATGATACTCTCAGATCAGACCGAGATCAGTGACAATGCAACACCTAAACGAAGGATTTGAATGCAAAAATATGAAATACTATGAATGCAAATTAAGCTATATTTTTGGATTTTCTATGCAATAATATGAAATTTGTATGAATCTAAGCTATATGAATGAAATGGAATGCAGATTTAATCTAAGAATACTATGAATGAATATAAAAATCTATGAATATGAAACTATGCAAAAGCTAATGATCAACTATGAAAGATCTCACAAATCACCTGTCGCAAGTGCTCAATCCTTCAATCGCCAATTCGCCAGAGCAATTGTGCAAATTCAAGTGTTCATAAAAATGAAGAGTTGAGCCTTGATTTTATAGAAATCCAGGGCTTTGAGGATGCAGGAGAAAAGCCATAAATCACTCTTGATAAACTCAAGTTGATTTTTGAGTTAACAAGAAATTAGAGATAATTAACTCACAAAAATCATGCAAAAGCAGAGTTTTACTCAAAATAGAGTTTAGATCAAATTTCAACTCATCATCAGATGTTGAGTTTGAATTTTAAAATTGATTGTTGATTTCTAGTTGCCTGCTTTTCTGATTGTGCGTGATTTAATTATAAATTAATTAAAAATAAAGTGATTTATTCTCAACTTAACTATTTTTTTGAAATGAAATAATTGATTTATGGGTTAATCAATTATTAAATCAAACTTTATTCAAAAACTATATTATTAAATATTGACAACTGACTTTAATTAATTAAATATGAATTTAATCAATTAGCCATAAGATTTTTGATTTATTGTCAAAATTAAATAATACAATTTAGGAATAAATATAATTAAATGATTAAGTGGCAGTATTAAATCTGATTAATTAAATATTCAAAATATTCAATTAATCAAACTTTAGGATAAATAAGATTTATCGCCAAATAATTATTAAATTAAGAATAATTATGATAAATAGGAATATTGCTAGGAATATTCCCCGATGCAGAATTTAGGATAATCAATTAAATTCGATAATGTGTAGATGTGCCTTAGGTTAGGACTTTTGATGTCGATTTCGTTTGAATTAAAGATTTAGGAGGTTAATGAACCTATAGCCCATTTTTGGGGTATTACATTTTGCCCCTCTTTGAATTACTGTGCAAAGCGCAGTGGTTCAAAGATAGTCTGTGTATGATAAAGATGTATGAAATTGATTTGAAAGATTAATCAATTCTGAGACAGAAACTAGTTGAAAGATTGGAAAAAGAGATACTGACCTAGGCCCAGAATGACCAGGAATTGGGATAATGCTAGCTATATCAATAATGAACCGATGATTACAAAAAAGTGCCAAAACACCTGATTCTGAACCTTATGATTGCGAAGAAGTGAGTGACCGATTCTAGACCTCAATGTCCTTGTATGAATCATATTGGTATCACATCCTAAACCCATCAGTTATGAAGAACCAAGGAAATAACACTAATGAACCGATGGTTATGAAAATCTGATACAGTTTACAAGATAGATTTAGGATACCAGATTGATATGGATCTCGATGAATCTGATATGCCCCAAGCGATGATAGATTTGCCCCAAGCGATGAGGACTTTTGATGAGTCAGTAACTAGACGTGGTTGTTGTCTTGATTACTGAGGAAAGATTGATTATAGATTTAGATTTACAGACTTGAATGATGTGTAATACCATGCCCCCTTCAGGATTAAAATTGAAATTTGACAAGAAAAGTCAGCGTTGAATGGTTTAGAAGCATGTTAATTGGTTTGAGAAGTGGTTATAGACGTTTGAGAATGCGTTCTGCATCATTTAGATGTCCTGAAGACCAAGTTTGACTAGGTTAAACCATGAGTTGACCATAGGTGACCAAGTTGAAATTTTGATAGTTTGATGTAAGATAATTAGTTAAGTTGAATTCTAGATTTCTGTGATGATTGAAGGTCGATTATGCAAGTAGTCAGACATCCTGGGTTTATAAATTTTAAATCACAATTTTGACATAGTATATGATCTTAGATTTCAATTTTGATCTTGAAAATGGATTCAGAATGTCGAAATTAGCTAGGGGTGCAATTTTCATGAAAAATAGAGCACTTTTGAAAATTAGGTCAAAAGCTATATAAAGGCTGGAAGGGTCATTTTCAATTCATTTTCATCGTTGAATTTTGAAACCTTGTGGAGCCCTCTGAGTGAGAAAATGGTAGAAATGAAGGTACCTGTGTCTTCTCACCATTTTGAGCGTAGCCAGAGGCATCAGAGACCTCGATAGTATGGACATCCGGTAAGTGGACCTTTGTGCCTCTTTGAAAAGTCAATTTTTCTTTATTTATAGCATTTGGATGATCATCCTCTATACTTGAGTGATTTATTATTACCAGGGTGTGGCGACAATATGGACGAGTGCAGGATGCACCTTAGGATTATGCCACTTATGCTTGGATAGCCGGCAAGCTCAGACTTGGATGGATTGCGAGGCTTTCTTATGCCTTGTGTTCACAGGAGTATAATGGTATTGTTGGTAGGGACTGGGAGTACATACCATAGGTCATTGATGCTGGAGTGACAAATGGCTTTATATCATGGCTTGCAGATCACCTTATCTATAGGTTCTCTGATCCCACAGAGCTGATACCTTCCATGGAGGAGGCTATGGATGTTACTCGAGCTTCGATGAGATAGGGCCCGAGACCCGTATAGGCTCTGATTTTTCACCCCACACCTCCGAGGCTAAGAGAGATGGCTCCTCCCCAAAGACCAGCAGGACAGATGAGGCCCCCTCATCACATGAGTTCTATAGTAGATAGGCCTACAGGTTCACAAAGATAGACTAGGGGAGAGGGTGGTACTTTAGGTAGTGTTGGTACTGCTGAGGAGGTACTCGCAGAAGAGCAGTGCGTAGGTGGTCTTGATCTAGATCCATTACAGGGTGATACTTCATTTGATTTAGGAGCTGAGGTGAGACACCATAAGGCATAGAGAGCTGAGACTATAGAGCAGCCAACTATAGATACTGAGATGCTGACGGAAGATGCTAATCCTAGTGTACCACTTACTCCATAGGAGGTCATGAGGAGACTCAGATTACAGGCCAGGGACCTAAAGGTTCACAGTGCTCACTGGGAGGAGAGGTTTCTTGAGGTAGACAAACAATGTGCTGAGCTTCGTGGTGAGGTTCAAAGATTATAGGTAGAGGTTATTCATCAGACCTCTTGGGTTGCATATTATGTGTCTACATATTATGTTGTTGTTCTAGTTGCTCAAAGAGTTCCTTCATACTCTTAGTATATGTTAGCATCAGAGGGAGCTAGGGCACCCAGAGTAGAGGCAGTGCCAGATGCACCACCGCTATCTCCACTAGATGTAGAGGAGCATGCAGACAACTGATCTATTATCATATATTCTAATACTATTGCTTTTTTGTTGTTCATGTATACTGTTCTGACTTCTGGTAGCTCACATGAGCTTATTCTTTTGTACACTGTGCCAGTAGTGCACCCCTGACTATTTCGAGTTTTATGATATATATATGAGATTGAGATTTTGGGTTGTGACTTTATGTGTACTTGTCATGTTTTGATTTTATGATGATATCATGTGATGCGTATGCTATGAGTAGAGTAGAATGTATGTATGGATTCATGCAATGCAATGGTTTCTTTCAAATGTATGAATGTGATGTAAATGTAATTGATTATGGAAGTGTATGTAATACAATAGATGGAATGAATGATTATGTAATGTAAATGCAACGATACACATGATATGTTTTGCAGGTATTGATGAAGACAAGTACTCAGTCTTATGTCAAAAAGGATGTTTAACCCAGGATTGTAACTACTTGCGCTTCTGTGAGGAGACCTTCGTATGAGATTCAACTCTTCATTTTAAGTTTTAAGTACATTTTTAAGAAGAATTGTTGAAGATTTTCAAGCAATTTGTGAGATCATGCAATCATGCAAAGTGTAAAATGACATGTAAAATGAAATACAACCTAAGACCTAGGACCTAGTCACTGATCATGTGTCGGTCATTTGTCATCATTGAGTTTTTTTTAGGTAACCGGATAAATCAATACAATGCCCACTAGTTATGAAACCATAGACATATGAATATCGATTTGTATGCTCAAGAATCAATACAACACCCACTGGCTAGACAACCATGGACATATGAATATTGATTTTGTTTTCAGAATGTCGGATTAGATATAAGCACCAAGGCATAAATGCCAAGATGACTTGAATATCATGTCCATTTTGATATAGCAATTTGTATAAGCATCAAAACATAAACATTGTGATGACTAGAATACGCCTTGCTGAACAAACACATCAAGCAGTCAAGAGATCATTCTAAATCCAATGTGAATTACCCGTAGTGACCCTTTATCATGCACATCCTTAGGCAAGATCATGTTTCATAGTAGGAGAAAGAACTCACTCAAAAAGACAATAGTTAGATCAAACTTCTTTAAATTTTTTGGGTATCAATGGTTGAGGTACACATGGCCATCCAATACGAGATAGAGGCTCTTACAGACAGACACCATTTCAATCCATAATTTCCAAAGTTGTTAGATTTTCACATACAAGTAGAAAACAAAGAAAATATTATGCCCCCAGTCATCACTCTCTAAATCCTGTAAAGGACATCATCAAAGAGCTCAAAGGGACACAATATGCAAAAATCTCAATGCGAATCAGTAAGCATACAAGGAGATAAAAGCATGTAAAAGCATAGTTTGTTTTCGGTTTGTGTTTGATTGTTTGTTGTAGATGCAAAATCCTTTCTGGAGAGGAGACAGATAGACTGACTTGAATGAAGCTTCAAAGGACTCTGATTGGACATGACTCATCTAAAGTATACTGGAGGCCATAGGATATGACATTGATTGCCCCCAAGTGTTAAGCATTGATAGGATACAGATGCTTAAGTTGATTGGTGTACAGACCGACTTATTGAAAATAGGAATGCGGAAACAAACCAGGAGATATGTACAAACTAAAGCAAGACTGAAAGCTGGGAAAGACCAAGATTGCGCTCATAGATGGAGCATTTTGAAACAAGTGGCCCCCGTTTGCCTAGTTTTCACCATCTTGGCAAAGATTCTATTTTTGCTACCAAGGCGCCTGTTTCCAAGTTTTCACCAAGGCACTTTTTCTTTTTTTCATTTTTGTATTTTTCATTTTTCTAATTTTTTTGATATTTTTGGTATTTTTTGATTTTTTTGCAAATCATCAAGGCGCCCATTGCTAGGTTTTCACCAAGATGTTCATTTTTTTAGGACTTTTTCAGATTTTTAAAATTTTTTTAGGACATTTTTTAATAAAAAATATCTTAGGTGTAGAATTTCTTCAGATGGAGAATGTTAATTGGTTCTCGGAGCTATTCTCCTTCATTCATTGAAAGTTGATAGGCTCCAGAGCCAAAAGTAGCAGTGATTACAAAGGGACCCAGTTAGTTGTGTTCAAACTTCCCCTTGTGCTCTCTATGTGTTTGATTTTTAGGATTCTCTCTCAAGACTAGATCGCCAACCTAAAATTCTCTGTGTTTGACTTTCTTGTTGTAGCCTCTAGACATTCTTTTCTGATACACTTTGAGATGATCATACACTACTTATCTGTGCTCATCTAGTAGTTCAAGTTCTTGCAACCTAGACTCTCTATAGTCATCATCAGTTACTAGACCATGCATTCTAATTCTTAGTGATGGGATTTCAACCTCAATAGGTAGTACCGCTTTAGACCCATAAACTAAAGCGAAAGGGGTAGCCCCAGTGGGCATTCTGATACTCATTTTGTAGGCCCAAAGAGCTAGATTGATCATGAGATGCCAGTCTCTTCCTATCTTATTAACTGTACGGTGCAAGATTTTCAATAGATTCTTGTTAGAAGCCTCTGCTTGTCCATTCCCTTGAGGATAGTAGATAGATGACCAATGTTGTGTAATCTTAAATTTGGCACATAGATCATCTAAGTATTTGTTTTTGAATTGTCCACCATTATCTATGACTATAGAGTGTGGAATGCCATACCGAAATATGATGTAGTTCAAGATGAACATAGATATTTGTTTTCCAGTTGCTCGTGTCAAAGGGACTATTTCTACCCATTTTGTAAAATAATCTGTAGCTGTGATTATATGGGTATGTCCATTAGAAGAATGAGGATGTGTGGTTCCTATAAGATCAAATGCCCATTGGTGAAAAGGCCATTGTGTAGTAAAGGGAATTAGATCTCTCCCTGGAGCATGAATTAAGTTGCCATGCACTTGGCACTTTTGACAGTTCTTAGCAAACTTGATAGACTCTTTCTCCATTTTCGACCAATAGTACCCAGCCCTAATAATTTTTCGGGCTAGTGTTAAACCGTTCAAGTGTGACCCAAAAATACCATCATGGACTTCCTCTAACGCACGTTGAGACTCTTCCTGTTCTAAACATCTAAGTAGCGTACCATCTAGACCTTGTTTGTATAGATTGTGACCAATGATGACATATCGAGAGGCATTTCGGATAAGGTATCTCTTTTCATGGCGGTTAAAGGTATCGGGAATGATTTGGTCTTTGAGATAAGAGAATGGGTTTTTATATCTGGATGAATCATGACCTACAATAGTGCAAATCATGCAGGTTTCAAGGGAGTTGTATGCAGGATAAGATAGTGCTTCCACCAGGAACTCGTAGCGTAGCTCATGTTCAGGTTGCTGTAATAAAGTAGATAGCGTTGCCATTGCATCGGCAGCCTTATTCTCTGTTCTAGGAATTTTCTCAAATGTGATAGATATAAAATACTTCTTTAGATCCTATACCATTCTCTTGTACGGAACAAGCTTTTCATCTTTCATTTGATACACATCATTGACTTGATGGATTACAAGTTGTGAGTCTCCATGAATGTGTAATTTTGTTACTCTCCACTCAATTGCTATTTTTATACCATTCAAAAGGGCTTCATATTTAGCAATATTGTTTGTACAAGGAAATTTGATTCTGAAGGCTTTAGGAATGGAGTATCCTTGAGGGGTGATAAACAAGATGCCTACTCCAGATCCATTTTGTGTATAGGAGCCATCAAAGAACAATTTCCATTCTCTAGAAGAAAGATTCATGATAGGGGAATTTGGAAATTCCATTTGCATTGGTGTGTCATCAAACAAAGGTGCATCTGCTAACTGATTAGCAATAACCTAGCCTTTAATAGCTTTTCTTTCAACATATTCAATGTCAAATTCACTTAAGAGCATGACCCATTTGGCTAATCTCCCCGTGAGGGCAACTTTTCTTAGTAGGTATTTTAGTGGATCAATCTTAGCTACCAAATGCATGGTATGAGCCAACATATAATGTCTCAATTTCTGTGATGTAAAGATCACAAATCAACAAGCTTTCTCAATCATTGAATAGTTCTTCTCATATGAAACCAATGTTCTACTGATATAATATATAGCTCTTTCCTTCTTGTTCTCATCATGTTGTGCAAGCAATGCCCCTAGTGATGTATCTATAGTGGAGACATATAAGATAAAAGGCTTCCCTTGAATGAGAGGCATCAAGATAGGAGGATTTGATAGATATTTCTTGATATGATTAAAATTCTTATCACATTCTTCACTCCATGCAAAGGTCACACCTTTATGTAATGTCTTTGTAAAAGGTTGTGATATGTCCGCTAGCTGACATATGAAATGCTTGATAGATTGTACTCTCCCTTGTAATGTTCTCATTTGACTGATGTTCTTCGGGGGTTGCATCTCCATTATAGCCTTCACTTTAGCTGGATCAACTTCAATGCCCTTCTTTGAAACTATGTATCCTAAGAGCTTTCTAGAAGTGACACCAAAAGCACACTTCTTAGGATTTAGTCTGAGACTAAATTTTTCCATTTTGTCTAGTATCTTGCTCAAGTCATTTAGATGTTCAGCTCTAATCATAGATTTTGCTAAAGTATCATCAACATAATCCTCCATAGTTCTATGCATCATGTCATGAAAAATAGATGTCATGGCTCTTTGATATGTAGCACCAGCATTCTTAAGCCCAAATGGCATGACATTCCAATAGAAGGTACCCCATGCACATGTGAAAGTAGTTTTCTCTTGATCCTTTGGAGCAATTTTTACTTGATTATATCCAAAAAAACCATCCATTAAAGAATACATCTCAAAGCCCGTAGTCATGTCTACTATCATATCAATGTTAGGTAGTGGAAAATCATCCTTAGGGCATGCTTTGTTTACATCTCTGAAATCTATGCATACTCTTATAGATTTGTCTGGTTTGGAAGTAGGTATAATATTAGAGATCCATTCAACATAATCAATAACATGGATGAATTCAACTTTTAGTAGTTTCTCTAATTCAACTTTTACCAAGAGTGCAACATGTGGATGCATTTTTCTCAATTTTTGCTTAACAGGTTTTACTCCAGGAGCAATAGATAAATGGTGCATTATAAGATCAGGATCCAACCCTAGCATATCTAAGTATTTTCATGCAAAGTTGATCTTATTTTATGTTATGAATGTTGTAAATTTTTGTTTCTCTTCTTCTAATAAAGATTGTGCTACATGAATCAACTGTGGTTCCTCTACTTTTCCCAAGTTGATAGATTGAGTGGGCTCAATTATAACTAGAGATCTATCTTGTAAATGACTTGGAAGGACACCAAATATCTCATCCTTAGGCACCTCAGAGAGGTTTTCACCTTTGGATACATCTTTTATTTTTACTTTTGTAGGTTCTAAGACCGCCACAAAGTGGTTTTCACCCTCAGAACTCCATTTATTTTTATTTTTATTCTTATTTTCTAACTAAGATACTTGATGTTTGACTCCATCATGCTAACACTCGGTTCGCTGACGGAAGTCCTCATGGGATCAACTATATTGAGGTAGCAAGAAAGGTTATAGTCATTGGGAAAGGTATAAATACCTTGGTTCAGGTTTGTGGACATTAGGTCAAGAAGGTCAAGGCATTGGATAGTCAAAGTGGTGAAAGATTGGGAAAGAGTGTTTACGGATATGGATCTATCATCATTGGTCCTAACCCAGCGCTCAAGTTCAAAGGTGATATTACAACTTAAGACATTCAATTTGTGAATAGGCTCAATGTCATTATGGAAGTCCACTTCAGCCATCGGTGGATTAGACTCGATGAGTTCATCATTTCACCCTAGACTTACATTCAGCTTAGGTGCATATTGGTGAATAACATCAACATGTTTCTTTGTAATAAGCTCATCTTCCTCTGGAATGGCTCCCCATTCATAGTCATTAGATTCTTCATCTATGCCTCTAGGAAATCTAAGAACATTAGTAAAGTTAGGATGAATACCCTAAGAAGGGTTACCCTCAGATTCTGATTTGATTTCATACTCATGGGAATCTATTTCAGAATAACTACCACCTTCCTCTTTGTTTGTTTGATTGTCTTGGAGATTAGCTGGTTCTTGTGTTGCAACTATCTCTTGTTCTGTAGTAGGTTCTTTTGTTTCTACTATATTAATTCTTTTTATTGGATCATCTTCAGCGTCAAGGAGGTCTTTTATTTCTTTAGGCAAACACTCATAGGGAATGAGATCTTCAGTGGTGTCTGAATCATCACTATCAAATTATTCTGTTGTGTCTCCCTTTAGTTGATTGATTGTGGATGGCTCTTGATTTATTCTAATACATGTGGAGAGTTCTTGCTAAGACAAAAAGGCTTCTTCTTATATCCTAGACCTATTGTATTCTTGTTTGCTCAGCCACGATGGTCAAGAGGTGATAGAAGACCTTTATCCTATAGTCCTAGAGGTCCTTTTCCACTATATCCCATTTTTGTGATTAATTTATCCCCTGGTCCATATGACTTAGAAGGGATATTAGGAGCTTCAGCATCACACTTTTGAATGACTTGAGATTTGGGTTCATCTTTGTATAGCCATGCAAGCACAACTTCATCCTCTTCAAACTCCTATTTAGATACTTGTTCTGCAACAAAATTTCCTTTATATTCTTTAAGAGGTTCTTTAGACTCTAGTTTGGACTATTTCAGAGTTTGTCCATAAGACTTAGGTGAGATAGGGAGAGATGTCAAAGATAAGACTGGCTCTATAATATATTCTCTAATACCATTTTCTTTGATCTTAACCTCTTTAGCAATGTCTTCCATCTTGGATGTTTAAGTGACGTCTAGTTGCTTAGTGGAAGATTCTCTATTATTAGGAATAAGTTTATCAACACTTTCTTTCAAGGTATTGCAAGTTGTATATAGATAAGCTAGAATCGTCATCTCTACTCCTTCATAAGGAAATTTCAAACACTGATGGTATGTAGAGGGAATGGCTTTCATTTCATGTATCCAGGGTCTCCCTAGAAGGATATTGTAAGCCAAAGGTAAATCAAGAACTTGACATATAGTATCTCTGATGACAAGACCTGCTTTGATAGGTAGGACAATTGTTCCTTTGGAAGATCTTTCTTGCTCATCATATGCTTTAATAGTTATCTTCTTTCTAGGATCAATGGCCATTTCTAAAAATCCCAATTGTGTAATAAAGCTGAAAGAACAAATGTTTAGACTAGTGCCCCCATCTATCAACACATGTTTGACAAAATGGTTTTGGATCAAGACTTCAATATGCAAGGACTGGTTATGTGGATGACTCAAAGAGTTATCATCTTCCTCTAAAAAGGAAATATACTGTGGAGATGTAAGATGACCAACCATAGTCTGGAATCTGTCTAAATCAAGGTCATCAAGAACATTGGATCCGAGCAGAGCTTTGTCTAGAATGGTTCTATGAGTCAGAGATATCTAAAGAAACTCAAACATGGAGATTTTTGCATTTGTGTGTTGGAGTTGTTGGACAATACTGTATGAAGTAGGCCTTGTATCTTTAGGATTTGAAGATTTAGATGTAGCCTTCTATTTAGAAGTAGATGAAAGATTGAAAGGCACCTTAGGGACATTGGATGAATCTGGTATTTGTCCTTGTAGGTGTGCCTGAGCTTGTGATTGAGTAACTGCATCAGTTGATTGATTTTCTCTATCTTTTCTTACAATTGTGATGACATTGCAACACTCAAATAGACATGGTTCAACCATATTGATGACAACATTGTTTCCAGAGTATGCATAATTGACTTTAGCACCCATAGTAGGCTGAGAAGAAGAATCTTCTTTACCATGTTTAGGAAATGGTTATGTGAATGTTGTATGATCATTATTGCTCTTATGATTGTCAATCATGACATCTCCATTATCAATTTTTTCTTGTATGATGTGCTTCAAGCGAACATAGTTATTAGTCTTATGACCTTTATTGTGATGGAATTCATAGAAATCATTCTCTCTCCACCATTTCAATTTAGGTTCAGGATCAAAGAATTTTATCTTAGGCAAGTAGATGATCTTGTTTGCCAATAGAGTTTTCATGGCAGATTCTGAGGATTCTCCAAGAGGAGTGAATTTGCGATTAGGATCTGCAGCCCAAGGTTTGTAATCAGATGACTTTTTGTTGGACTCTGTTTCTTTAGCTTCAGAAGCTTTGATGGCTTGGGTACCAATAGTGAGATTGAAAGTAGGTGCCTTAGATGGGGCATGAATATTATCAACAACACCATCCGTGACAACACCTTTATTCTTGTTCCAATTTTTGTTCTTATCCTTGGAACTAGATCCAGATTCATACTTGTCCTTTTGAAGTGTGATGTATCCTTTTTTCAAAAGTACTTTCTCAATTTTGATCACATTATCTACCATCTTATCAAAAGATGTATGATTTTGCATTTGTAAAGGGTAGTTGATTTTTGGAACAAGATTGTTGATGAAGATTTCTAGCTTCTCAGTTTCTGGAATGGGTCTAGCATATAGAGAAAATTTCTTCCTCCATCTCTTGAGAAATGTTAGGAATGGCTCACTTGGATATTGTTTCAAATTGCAGATGTCAATCATGGTGACTGGATGTTGAATATTGAAGGAGTATTGTTGATAGAATAGTTTGATTAACTCCTCAAAATTTTTGATAGTTGGAGGCATTCTAGAGAACCAATGAATGGCTGACCCTCCCAGAGATCAAGGGAAAAGATGCATTAAGTAAGTTGGTTTTTTCATGAACTCCATACATTGAGTACAGATCCACTACTACATTTGGGGCCAAATTTCGACAGAAGTTTTCGACGGGTAACTTTTTCGTACGAATTTGGTGTTTTTTTGTTTGTAATAGGCGCCGATGATGTCGGTATTCTAATGGGTGTTTAATTGACCATCAGAACTCTGATAGATTCGGGGTATACATTTAAAAAAAAAGTGAAACAGCCTCATCATTTTTATTTTGATTGGAGAGCGAGAGAAAAGGAGCGAAAGCTGAGCGTAGGAGAAGGTATGTGATTTCTTCATCTTTCGAGCCTCTAGCATCATATTTGAATGCATTTCATTTTATTGTTGAGGGATTTTCTCTCTAAAATGACCACATTCTATTGGTGTCGTGCCCTATCCAGTGCTATATCTCTATTATTTGATGTTATTGGTGCTTATGCTCAAGGATATCGATTCACTGTATTCAAATGTTTGGATTCACGTTTGTTGATATTACTGGCATATGTGTTTAATGATGCCATTGTATATTGCTATCACTGAAATGACTACATTCTACTAGTGTCATGCCCTAGCCCATGCTTTAACTCCATTATTTGATGTTATTGGTGCTTGTGCTCAAGGATATCCATTTTTTTGAAATGTTGACTGTGGTTATCAAATGGACAACCCGTGAACTTCTAGCTAGGCACCATTTGTATTGATAGCTTAGGGCATCAAATGTATTGTATCATTGATATTTGAGACTTTGTTAAAAGGAAATAGGACAAAGAATGATTCTGATTTAGTTTCTCTATTTTGATCCCTAAGTGGCTTACAACCCTAGAGAAGTATATGCAGATTTACGGATCCAGTTGCAGGATACATAGCAGCCGATAATTCACAAGAAATCCATGCATCCAATTTGAATAATAATTAATACAAAGAACTAGGGTCCTCCAATGGCCCAATCATCTGGACCTTGATTGTCCCCTCAACCAGTGACCCTTCAAAATTGGGTTATCATGCAATCAATGAATGATCCTTCACTCTCCTGGTCTACCCTACATCCAAACATATTGGAAATACATAATAATATGATAACAAGTCTTTCACAATCCCCCTTCCCCCAAGGAACACTATCAACCATCCCTTCCACATAGCATTTCACTATTTTATGAGTGGATTGTGCAGGAAAAATTAACATTAAACAAGGAGCAAACTCCTCAACACATCTTGGAAACCATTGAATTCAAAAATAAATGAAACCTAATACCAACACTATTCCTTTCATAGTTGCAGGATACATAGCAGTCGATAATTCACAAGAAATCCATACATCAAATTTTTATAAGGATATCCTACTAATCAATAGGAATTTTCTTAATATGACCAATGATTATGCATTTTGATGGCAGTGTGCTAGTTCAAAAGGATAATATAAATCTAAATTTTTTTTTTCCTGATTTTCTCAAATTATAAATGTGGTTAAAGGGAAAATATTATGTGGAAAACCCACAAACCAAGCTAGCAAATGATTGTACATCAAATTATTCCTATATTCATTCAAGTATTGCTATGCTTCAGCTACCTGACCTTTGAGCTTCATGTAGAGGAATGTGTAGCTTTAAGATAGAGTTACTTCTTGGGCCTTACAATAGGGTGGAATATGATCAAGATTTGTTTAGGCTGTATCTTTCTTAGTCCCATTGTTAGGTTCTTACTGTTCATGGTTTGAATCTATTATGGTTGCGTAAGGGATTTGTAGATGCTTTTTCTAACATAATTATTGGACACCATGATTGGAACAACTAGTTGTTGGCTATTGTACACATGAATCATAACTGTCAATGGTTCTTTATGTTCAAGAATTCGTTGATCAATCTTTGAGATTTATTGTCCCAGCTTTAAAAGAGTGATAAAAGATATAGTGAGTGCTATATTTTCCAAGTGTTTTGTGGGTGCCATTATCTTCTAGGAGTAATTGCTGGAACCAAATTATGTTCTTTGCCTCTAGTAAATATTGTAGACACAATCATCTTCTTGGTGAAGGGTTGCTTCCATCCCCATGAGGCACTATTGCATGGTTTCCATTCCCATGTAGTATAGTGAAGCTAATTTAATACAAGTGTGCACTATTTTGGGATCCATAATTTATGGCCCCTACACTATGGTTGTTAGCCTAAGACAGGCCTACCTTTGCATATAATAAGAGGCCAACATGAAACAAACATCCAGAAGTTAGGGGGTTGTTCCTTGTCCATAATTTATTATTTAAGTGCTAAGTGATGATGGGTATATCATGTAATTCATACCTAGTGTGTCTCTTTCTTTCTCTCCACATTTCACATTAGGAGTATATGCTATAAAATACCAATGAAATCAACTATTGGTCAAATCTAATCAAAATTGTAGTATAAAGATTAAAATAGATCTTGGAGAAATATGGGAACCATTTTTGACAAATATTGTACAAACGAAGAGAATAATCCCAAGAGGAAATGCTTCAATGTGGAACAATTGAAGGATAATATTTTAATTTTATATGCACATCTGCAATGTTTTTGATATATTTCTGAGATAACAAAACCATAGAAAGAATAACATATAGAAGAAAGTAAAGAATAATGATCATATTTTGAGATATTGTGGAAACTTAAAGGAAAGAATGCTTGGTGGGGTTATCATGCAATCAGTGAGTGATCCTTCATTCCCCCCTCTTCTAGTGACCCTTCAAAACTAGGTTATCATGTAATCAGTGAGTGATCATTCACTGTCTTGGTTTGCCTTACAACCAAACATATTGGAAATACACAATACAATGATAACAAGCCTTTCACAATCCCCCTTCCCTCAAGGAACACTATCAACATCCAGACCTTGACTATCCCCTCAACCAGTGACCCTTCAAAACTAGGTTATCATGCAATCAATGAGTGATCCTTCATTCTCCTGGTCTACCCTGCATCCAAACATATTGGAAATACAAAATACAATGATAACAAGTCTTTTACAATCCCCCTTCCCTTAATGAATTACTATCAACATCCAGACCTTGACTGTCCCCTCAACCAGTGACCCTTCAAAACTAGGTTATGATGCAATCAGTGAGTGATCCTTCATTCTCCTAGTTTGCCCCGCATCCAAACATATTGGAAATATACAATACAATGATAAAAACTCTTTCACAATCCCCCTTCCCTCAAGGAACACTATCAACAAGTGACCCTTCTTCTTATCAGCCATATCCAATGTTTCATAGAAGTCATGGCCAAGAATGAAGGTCACCTTACCCATACCCTTTATGGATTCTGAAATGTTGTTCCAAACTCTTGAAAAATTTTCTATTGCTTCTTGTTGCTTCTTTAAATACTTCTTCTACCACAATGTCCTCCTGCCCCATCTTCTTGATCTTCCTGGCTAAAGCGGATGAATCCACACACAATAACCCAAAATGAAGGGTTTTGTATCCTTTAATGAATCTTAGTCACTGGTAACGCATGGACAGTCAAACCAGTAGTCTCCAAAGCATTCAATAAGTGAATATGAATGTTTGAAAACTTTCCTCTCAACTTCCCCAACCACTCCTAATTGGTTAGAGGGATATTTCTAGAATCTCCACTATTCCTATTCTTACCAAAAATTCTTAAACATACTTTATCTGATATGATAATAACATGCTAAAATGAACCAATAGCATGTTCTTCATGTGGTACAAGGAAGATTTGGCTATCAAATCTTCCTTCGTGCAAGCTGAGCGTGAGAGTAGGTATGTGATTTCTTCATCTTTGATTGGTATCTTTGACGGGAAATGACTTTTGAGCCTCTGGCATCATATTCGACCACAAATTTCAAATGCTTTGCATTTTATTTGATCATGAATGCTCACTGAAATGACCGCATTCTACTGGTGTTGTGCCCTAGCCCGTGCTTTATCTCCATTATTTGATGTTATTGGTGCTTGTGCTCAAGGATATCGATTCACTGTTTTCAAATGTTTGGATTCACATTTATTGATATTACAATTCATCATATCAGATAAAGTATGTTTAAGAAGTTTTAGTGTCTAAACACTCAACTAATCCCTCTAACTGATTAGGAGTGGTTGGGGAAGTTGAGAGGAAAGTTTTCAAACATTCATATTCACTTATTGAATGCTTTGGAGACTACTGGTTTGACTGTCCATGCGTTAATGTTTAGAAGATATCAATGAAGTATTTAAAGACATTCTTACATGTTTGGAGAGGTTTAAGAGGCACTTATCATGACTGTATCCTCACAAACAACGACATAGATTGGTTTTACTAAGTTTCATTTCTCTATTTTGAGGTTTCCTTTCTTTTCCGCAGGGGTACAGTCAGAGGGTTCATTGAAAAAATGATCCTTTGAATGGTTACTATGAATATGAATGATTTGATATAGCATATTGCTCATTTTACTTGAAGTTTGGAATAGCTTGTGCAAGGGTGAAAGTAGTTTTGATCGTGATTGTTCCTCTACATAGTCTGAAAATGTAACTGTCTAATGATTATATGTAATGTTGAATGGATTAAATGCTTTATTCTTGGTAGAAGTGAATGGAAGGAATAATGTTGGTGTTAGGTTTCATTTATTGTTGAATTAATGGTTTCAAGATGTGTTGAGGAGTTTGCTCCTTGTTTAATGTTAACTGTTCCTGCACAATCCACTCATACAATAGTGGAATGCTATGTGATTGACAATTTCATACAACTGGTCCTTTGGCATGTATTAAATACAATCTAGTCACTTATTGAATGTTTTGGAGACTACTGGTTTGACTGGCCATGCATTACTAGTGTCTGAGATTCATTAAAGGATACAAAACCCTTTATTTTGGGGTTATTGTGTGTGGATTCAAATGTAGGTTTCATTTGGTTAATGTTTAGAAGAGATCAATAAAGTATTTAAAGACAATCTTACATGTTTGGAGAGGTTTGAGAGGCACTTATCATGACTGTACCCTCACAAACAGCGGCATGGACTAGTTTTACTAAGTTTCCTTTCTCTATTTTGAGGTTTCCTTTCTCTGCCGCAGGGGTACAGTCAGAGGGTTCATTGATAAAATGATCCTTGGAATGGTTACTATGAATATGAATGATTTGATATAGCATATTTCTCATTTTACTTGAAGTTTGGAATAGCTTGTACTTGAAGTTTCAAATAGCTTGTGCTTGTGCTGGAATTCTTGGTAGAAGTGAATGGAAGGAATAGTGTTGGTGTTAGGTTTCATTTATTATTGAATTCAATGGTTTCCAAGATGTGTTGAGGATTTTGCTCCTTGTTTAATGTTAACTATTCTTGCACAATCCACTCATACAACAGTGAAATGCTATGTGATTGACAATTTCATACAACTAGTCCTTTGGTGTGTATTAAACAAAATAGAATTTTCAGCATATAATTATAATTCTATTTCTTTGTTGTAAACATGCCATTGGTTCAGTTTTGTAAAAAAAATTTCATGTACAATTTTTTTTTCTATTTTTTCCATTTGATAACCACAGTCAACATTTCAAAATAGTGAATAACATCAAATAATGGAGATAAAGCATGGGCTAGGGCACGATACCAGTAGATTAAAACCGAACCAATGACATGTTTACAACAAAGAAATAGAATAATAATAATATGCTGAAAATTCTATTCTGTTTAATACATGCCAAAGGACCAGTTGTATGAAATTGTCAATCACATAGCATTTCACTGTTGTATGAGTGGATTGTGCAAGAACAATTAACATTAAACATAGCTAGTGTTCTCTTTACTTTTTCAAATCTCTACAAGTCAAGAACATTAGAGTTGTATAATACATTGTTAGTATCCTTTTTCCATGGGTCCTAGGTCTTTAGGTCCATGGAAAGGAAATAGATTACAAAATACACTTCAAAACAAAGGAAAAACTTAGCAAATTCAGTCTAACTCGCTGTAGATGAAGGAACAGTCATGATAATAGTTCCTCTAAGTCTTCCAAAACATTTATTAAACTCCCCTAAAGTCCCATTGGATCCCCAAATTGCTTAATCCAATCAACTTACATCAGGATCATGAGAAACTTCAAAGGATTAAAAACATTACTTGGAACAGTCAAATCATTATGCTTTCAAATCAATTACCTATCGACATATCCCTTGCGAGGGAGAGAAGCCAAACGCATAAATAACATGCACATAAACATGACAGCTGAAAAAATTAAATGGAATACACCAGGAAGTACCAAATGATGAATGCTCAATTGTTGTAATGGCAAAGCATCAGAACCGTCCATTTCTAGAACTTGATTTTATAGTCTAAATGATTTTTCTATAGTCGTAATGATTTTTCTAGAACTTGATTTTGTAGTCTTACTGATTTTTCTATAGTCCTAATGATTTTTCTATAGTACTCTTAATGATTTTTCTAGAACTTGATTTTCTAGTCTTAATGATTTTTCTATACTCTTAATGATTTTTCTTTTGTCTTAATGTTTGTTGCTCTTGATAAATTAGGCCTTGAATTTGAATTTTTGTTCACTTTTTTATTTCAGCTTCATATTTCATTCATTTTTCATATACACAGAGACTACACATGCTGATAAAAAAATGAGCTATTTGATTAAGGTTAACTATTCATGATTGTAAATAGTCAATATTTCTGATGGTACTCCTTGGTGTATTTCATTTTAAAATAATCATGTTTTTATGGCTATGATAAATGTTCCTTTGTGTTGAGAAAATTCGAGTTGAAAAAATGGTTGCAAAAAAATAATCCTTCTTCCACCAACATTCTAGTCAATGTACAAGTAATGAGTCATTCCATTCAAGAAAGACCATGTTTGACAATATCAACATAGAAAAATATGAGTATGCAGAATTTAGTGATTGTATCTTCCATTTGGGCCACTTCATATGCATAGGTGATGCACATGCATATTTTCCTGAGCGCTATTGGGAGCTTACCCAGCAACACATGTACTATTGTGAAAATCACCACAAATCTATTTGCTGCTGGGTCTACCATATACCTTCTATGATCAACTCTAATATGCACAGGTGATGAACATTTAGATTTGCCTAATTAGTACTTTGAGTAGTCCTCCTACACATGTACTATTGTGAAAATCATCACAAGTCCATTTGTTGGAGGGCTACTCAAAGTACACATGTTTGGAGGTCTGAAGGAAACAAGAGAATTTGAAGAGTCATGAGTCTTAAGATTGTACTTAATATAGCCAAGCTTCATTCAATGGTACATTCAAACATGAAACAAACCATTCTTAAACTAGATTAAACTAGTAAACCAAAGGACATACTCATTATACGTAAACTAGTAAACCAAAGGACATGCTTTTACTACTAAGTCTTTATTTTTTGGGCATACTGATTATAAGTACTTGCCATATATAAAAAATGTTGCTAATTAAGGTTGGCGGGATGATTATGCCTATCCTGAAAAAAGATTGTCAAATCATTATGCTTTCAAATCAATTACCTATCGAAGCATCCCTTGCGAGGGAGAGAAGCCAAACACATAAAGAACATGCACATAAACATGACAACTGAAAAACTTAAATGGAATACACCAAGAAGTACCAAATGATGAATGCTCAATTGTTGTAATGGAAAAGCAATATCAGAACAGTCCATTTATAGAACTTGATTTTTCTATAGTCCTAATGATTTTTCTTATTTCTTGTCTGTGCTTGGTGACAGGATTTTGAACATTGTTGACATACTTAAATGGAATACACAATACCAAATGATGAATGTTCAATTGTTGTAATGGCAAAGCATCAGAACTGTCCATTTCTAAAATTTGATTTTGTATAGTCTTAATTATTTTTCTATAGTCCTAATGATTTTGAAAATTGTTGACAAAGAGTGTTTCTTTTTTTGATTATAGTATAAATGATTTTTCTATAGTCGTAATGATTTTTCTTATTTCTTGTCTTTTATCCCTTTTTGATTTCTTATGTTTGTACTTCGTGACAGGATTTTGTCACCTTCTTTTGATGGTATATTTCATTCAGTCTATGTGGAATACTATTTTGTTCACTATTTTATTTCAGCTTCATATTTCTTTCATTTTTCATATACATAGAGACTACACATGCTGATAAAAAAATGAGCTATTTGATTTAGGTTTACTTTTCATTATTGTAAATGGTTAATATTTCTGATGGTACTCCTTGGTGTATTTCATATAAAAATAATAAATGTAGTAATGATGGTGCGGTGCATTATTGATATATAGGCTTGATGACTCTTGTCAATGTGCCAAACTGTCGATGTGGTGGTGGACAGTGTGTGTTGAAGACTTCACAGACACCGAGCAACCCTAGATGATAATTTTGGTGCTTCCCAAATAGAAAAAAGGTTGCTGATGTGTATATATTTAATGTTTCTAATGTAAATAATATTTATTATAATATAAGAACTAATGTAGACTAGGCATCACAGGGAAATAATGGCTACGGATACTTTAGTTGGGTCGATGACAACTCATCTGCATCTATCCACCCATCTCCACTTATCCGCAATGAAGGATTTGAGTGCAAAATGTGTCAGGCTAGGGAAAATTCCAAAATTATATTTTTACGATGCCTTCTCTGTAGTGTAATCGCATATCTTTGTTGCGACCATATGCAGAGATGAACTCAGGAATTAGTTAGTTTAGTATTTTCATATTGTAACTAATATTTTAATATAGATATGACGTAACTTCTCTTTGCCTAAATTGTGCATATATATGGTTTACATATTTTTTTAGAATAATTCTTCATGTTTATGGCTCAGGTGAGTCCCAATCTACTATCAATCACATGATTTAACGTATAGTGTTTTCTTGGTTGTTCCATTTGTTCCTTGACCTTGACTATGGATTGACTATCATTTTCAAGCTTGAGTGGGGCTTCGTACCACGCACCGTCCATAGATTTGTATGCAACGCTGATTTATGAACGCAAATAATGCATTGAACGTAATCTACAAACGTTGCATGTATGAAGTCTTGCTGAAGTTTGAGCATCCTCCCTTTATTCTAGTGAGGGATTGGAATGAGTTCATTTTGGATGCAAAGGAGAAAGGGGATACTCAAAGAGGAATTACACTAGCAAATGGGAGAAGGTATAAACATTTTAATAGATTTTTATTATTAAATAATGATATTTGCATATACTAGTGTTCTAAGCATCCTCATTACATGATTTAAGGTCTTAGTCCACGGACAAATTAAATTAGACTTACTATCCAAAATACATAAAAAACATGCACATGAACATGACAACTGAGAAACATAAATGTAGATTTCACAATAGCTGAGAAACATAATTGTAGGCATCATAGTCACAATCTTTTGGAGACTACGTAATTGAGTTGTGTACCCAAGTGGTGTAGAGAAACTTCTGCACCCCTGATTCCAAGTTGAATACATCTACTGGAGGACCTTGTATTCATGAGCAACAGATGTAGTCAACTTCGAATTGGAGGTGCAGGAGTTGTTCTCCACCGTCTGGGTATACAACTCAATTACGTTGTCTCCAAAAAATTGTGACCACAATGCCTACAATTATGTTTCTCAGCTGTTGTGTCCCAGGACCCCTTATGACCCTTTACAACCATTTAGGATCCCTAAGAATACATCTTAGAGGTCTTAAAATGTCGTAAAGGGTCATAAGAGGCTCCTAGGTGGGGCCAGATGAGCTTCCACCTTCACGTGGTTGGCCCTGTTAAGTAGAGAATGTTTAACTATTCTCAAAACAAAGAGAAGCTCAATAATTTAAGGTCTTAGTCCATCAAGATGCTGAAAAAATGACAGGAATCAATGATGGAGAGTTTTTAGATTCTGAGAAGATGTATATGGAGTGGAGGCTAGATTGAGTACCAGTGCAGAGTGTTAATAATTATAGCCTTTCAGCCAAGATCAAACTGATCAAATAAATACCCTTGTGCGATTTATAATAATAAGGAGATTATTTCATTTATATATATGTGTTGGTTGAATTAGTTAAGGGCCCAAGGTCGGCCTCTTGGCTTTAACATTAAATATATTTAATAAGATTAGGTTGGCCCTCTTGAAGATAATTCAATTCATATATATATGGTGTTGGATTCTAGGGAGAGAAGCACAAAAAACATAATGTGCTTCCCTCCCCCAAAACCTTGATTCTTTGCCATAAGAAAACTTAGATCAACATATATTGGTGTGAAAGATAAGTAGCTTCGGCTAATAGATAAGAACAAGTCTGAGCATGAATAAAGATCAAATTATGATCTTATCCATACAACCAGAAATTATTGGCAATGTTAACTATGAGTTGATTAGGGCTGGAAGCCTCTATTAGGACTAGACTCTTCCTCAATACACTAACACTAAGGTAATAATCAGGTTCTCCTCAGCACCTTTGTTAGTACATTTTGGAGGCATATAGACTAGAGTATACTTGGTTGATATCCAGGTATCTTCTATCCCTTCTTGTTTACTTTATTCTATGTTTAGCTTTGTTAGATCTCTATAGTTTGTTCATTTTGGAGTAGAATCTGAAATATATCAATAAGAGATGATGATTTAGTAACCTACATCTAGAAAACCTTCAGAATTATCCCTTCTTTGCCCTCCACTTTTTCTTCTTCTAAAAAATGGTTATCTAGAAACTTTGGAGCATGCCAATTCTTGCCGTACACAACCTGTGTGTGTTGATGACAATAAGGACATGCATCACAGTAATACAAGTAAAAATCTTAAATTGATTGGTGTAGTAATAAAAATTTAATTGCAATTGGTGTTTGGATTAATGTAACAATTTGTATTGCAACTGTACAGAGTGTAGAGGTCATTGTTAATGAGCAGGTTGAGGTTGAGGCTGAGGCCAGACAAACTAACCTCGATGTTGATGATGTGACTAGATCAGGTAAAGAGCTATACAATTATGAATATTGTCAATGCCTTTATTACCAAGGAATCACCGCCCGCCATTAATGAATATTAATGAACACTTACACCATGAAGAAGACAAATGATTAAACAGAAAGAGAGGACCAACTGAACCATCTTGTGGTCAGTCTATATCACATTGAGAAACAACGTCAAGACTTGAGAATCAAAACAATCAAAAGTTTCTTCAAGACCATGAATGATCAACAACATTCCATCAGAAAACAAAACACTAATCTATGTTATCATTAAGCCATAAAATATGTCTTTAAAGTTTAGAAGCATCACAAAAACTTTCAAGAAACATAGTACTATCCAAAATATGTCTTTAAAGTTTATTTCTAATGATTATGATGATGTTGATGTTGATGTCTATAATTTATTTCACTTACTGATGCTTGCCTAGATTGAATTTTGAATTGCCAGGTTGGAGAACACTTTCAAAGTTTAGGGTCTGTTCCACATGATACTCTTAGTTACAACTCAAATGCAACTCAACATATTTTTGATGCTGGGCAACCCACTGCAGAAACTCATCCACAGGTGAAATTTAATGCTGTGAATCTTGACATTGTTAATGTTATTACTTTTCCTCACGTTTCATATTTGTGAAAATGTTTCTTGGCACTATCTTCTTTTTCAATTCTTATATTTGCAACTTTTTAGATCATTAACTTAAGCATTACATGTCTTTGTTCAAAGTTTATTCTAACACTATATTATATCTTATTCTTATTACAATGTTCTTTGTTGTGGGGCAGAAGGTCAATCTTCATTGTCTTCATTGTGGGGGACAGTGAAGATTTCTCTGACAAATAGTAGGTCTTCTTTAGTATCTTATAATAACATGCTAAATTGATAAAGGTGTTATGGACATTTAATCTGCAATTACTAATAGATTAAGCATATTATTACTATGCTTAATGTTCCATTTAAATGCATTTAACACAAAAAACAAATTTACAAAACTGAACCAATGACATGTTTACAACAAAGATGTGTTGAGGAGTTTTCTCCTTGTTTAATGTTAACTGTTCCTGCACAATCCACTCATACAACAATGAAATGCTATGTGGAAGGGATGGTTGATAATGTCCCTTGAGGGAAGGGGTATTGTGAAAGACTTGTTATCATTGTATTGTATATTTCCAATATGTTTGGATGCAGGGCAGACCAAGAGAATGAAGGATCATTCATTGATTGCATGATAACCTAGTTTTGAAGGGTCACTGGTTGAGGGGATAGTCAAGGTCTAGATGATTGGGCCATTGGAGGACCCTATTTCTTTGTATTAATTGATATTCAAATTGGATGCATGGATTTCTTGTGAATTATCGACTGCTATGTATCCTGCAACTGCATTTGTAAATCTGCATATACTTCTCTAGGGTTGTAAGCCACTTAGAGATCAAAATAGAGAAACTAAATTAGAATCGTTCTTTGTCCTATTTCCTTTTAACAAAGTCTCAACTATCAATGATAAAATACATTTGATTCCCTAAGCTATCAATACAAATGACACCTAGCTAGAAGCTCATGGGCTGTCCATTTGATAACCATAGTTAGCATTTCAAAAAAATGGATATCCTTGAGCACAAGCACCAATAACATCAAATAATGGAGTTAAAGCATGGGCTAGGGCACGACACTAGTAGAATGCAGTCATTTTAGTGACAAAAATATACAATGGCGTCATTAAACATATATGCCAGTAATATCAACAAATGTGAATCCAAACATTTGAAAACCAATGACATGTTTACAACAAAGGTCTAATAGAACTCCCAACAATTCTTAAACATACTTTATCTGATATGATGAATTCTTAAACAATTAAGGTTTGGAGTAGACATAGTTATCACACATTTTTTTTCTATGGTACAAGGAAAATTTGGCTAGGTCAAATCTTCCTTCGTGCTAGAAGTCTACAGAATTAGACCTTTATTAACAATTGATCATATCAGATAACTAGTATGTTTAAGAATTGTTGGGACTGGTCCTTTGGCGTGTATTAAACAGAATATATAGAATTTTCAGCATATTATTATCATTTTATTTCTTTGTTGTAAACATGCCATTGGTTCATTTTTGTAACTTCACTGTTGTATGAGTGGATTGTGAATGAATAGTTAACATTAAACAAGGAGCAAACTCCTCAACACATCTTGGAAACTCCATTCACTTCTACCAAGAATAAAACATTTAATCCATTCAACATTACATATAATCATTAGACAGTTACATTTTCTGACTGTGTAGAGGAATAGTCACGACTAAAATGACCAAAACTACTTTCACCCTTGCACAAGCTATTCCAAACTTCAAGTAAAATGAGCAATATGCTATATCAAATCATTCATATTCATAGTAACCATTAAAATGATCATTTTGTCAATGAACCCTCTGACCGTACCCCTACGACAGAGAAAGGAAACCTCAAAATAGAGAAAGGAAACTTAGTAAAACCAGTCTATGCCGCTATTTGTGAGGGTACAATCATTATAATTGCCTCTCAAACCTCTCCAAACATGTAAGATTGTCTTTAAATACTTTATTGATCTCTTCTAAACATTAACCAAATGAAACCTACATTTGAATCCACACACAATAACCCCAAAATGAAGGGTTTTGTATCCTTTAATGAATCTCAGTCACTGGTAACACATGGATAGTTAAACCAGTAGTCTCCAAAGCATTCAATAAGTGACTGGATTGTATTTAATACACACCAAAGGACTAGTTGTATGAAATTGTCAATCACATAGCATTTCATTGTTGTATGAGTGGATTGTGCAGGAACAGTTAACATTAAACAAGGAGAAAACTCCTCAACACATCTTGGAAACCATTGAATTCAATAATAAATGAAACCTAACACCAACACTATTACTTCCATTCACTTCTACCAAGAATAAAGCATTTAATCCATTCAACATTACGTATAATCATTAGATAGTTACATTTCCTGACTGTGTACTAGAGGAATAGTCACGACCAAAACAATCCAAACATTTGAAAATAGTGAATCGATATCCTTGAGCACAAGCACCAATAACATCAAATAATGGAGATAAAGCACGGGCTAGGGCATGACACCAGTAGAATGCAGTCATTTCAAAGAGCATTCATGATCAAATAAAATGCAATGCATTTGAAATTTGTGTTCGAATATGATTCCAGAGGCTCGAAAGATGAAGAAATCACATACGAAGAACATGCCATTGGTTTAGTTTTGTAAATTTGTTTTTTGTGTAATTAGTAATTGGAAGATTAAATACAGATAACACCTTTATCAGTTTAATTAGCATGTTATTATCATATTAGATAAAGTATGTTTAAGAATTGTTGGGACTGGTCCTTTTGCGTGTATTAAACATAATAGAATTTTTAGCATATTATTATCAATCTATTTCTTTGTTCTAAACATGCCATTGGTTTAGTTTTGTAGATTTGTTTTTTGTGTTAAATGCATTTTTCATGAGGAGGGGTCTTGTTCTGAGGAGATTGATGAAGATTGTGCACCTCAACAACCAATTCATAAGGTACCAATCCATGTTTCCTATTCGCTTATATTTTTGGTTTGGTAAATCTCCTTATAAGTTTCATGTCCTTTCTTTTGATTACTATGGATGAGATATATATCTTACATTTAACATTCAACTTCTTTACATTTTAGAACATGTAGTGTGTTTTTTGAGGATTTTACCAAATCAACTTTTAACATAAACCAAAAACACCAAACTGATATCTTTCCCTTGCAACATGACAAAATATTTGCATTTGACCAATAACTGCAAGCAATTGAATGATAAATCCACATACCTGTATCTTTGTAAAATACCTGGAACATAAAAAAGATGGCTAAGTGGCTGCCACCATGATTTTTATCTACTAAATATGGGAAAAAAAAAACACCAAAAAGAATCGAATAGAAAACATGATTGGTCATTTCAGAGAGCATTTATGATCAAATAAAATGCAATGCCTTCTCTTGCTCTTGATCAGCTTTCACCCGCTCATTTTCTCCCACTCCTTTTCTCTACAATCAAAATAAAAATGATTTGGTTGTTTCAAAATAGTGAATCGATATCCTTGAGCACAAGCACCAATAACATCAACTATTTTGATCTGTGGGTACCCTAATGTTGGCAAGAGTTCTTTTATTAATAAGATTACTCTGCAAGCTTGAAGAAGTGATATATTTTGGCAAATGAAGAGTGGAAAGATGATGATGTTCCCGAGATCATGGATGGACACAATGTTGTAGATAGAATGGGAAGACATCTTTCGAGCTTGGCCCTGGATCCTTCAACAATTGGGGTAGGATCGAGACTAGGCTAAAAAGATGTCTTCCTTTTTGTTGTGGAATATAGGCTCTACTACTGCAACAACGACAGACTACGATGTACATATCACAATAGCTGAGAAACATAAATGTAGGCATCATGGTCATAATTTTTTGGAGACACAACATAATTGAGTGCTATTCCTAGATGATGCAAAGCAACCACTACTTTGCATCATCTCAGAAAACCACTCAAATATGTTGTGTCTCCAAAAAATTGTGACCATGATGCCTACATTTATGTTTCTCAGCTGTTGTGTCCTAGGACCCCTTATGACCCTTTACAATCCCTAAGAATACATCTTAGAGGTCTTAAAATGTCATAAAGGGTCATAAGAGGCTCCTAGGAGGGGCTAGGTGAGCTTCCACCTTCACGTGGTTGGCCCTGTTAAGTAGAGAATGTTAAACTATTCTTGAAACAAAGAGAAGCTCAATAATTTAAGGTCTCAGTCCACGAAGATGCTGAAAAAATGACGAGAATCAATGATGGAGAGTTTTTAGATTATGAGAAGACATATATGGAGTGGAGGCCAGATTGAGTACCAGTGCATCGATGATGATTCAGTAACCTACATCTATAAAACCTTCACAATTATCCCTTCTTTGGCCTCCACTCATTCCTCTTCTCAAAAATGGTTATCTAGAAACTTTGGATAGTGTTTTCTCATCCATGCACGAAATGTGCTAGTGATCATATAAAATTACTTTAGGCCTCTAGTATTGATGAGATGTACAAGTGTAAAATGTTTTTGTGAGACTGTGATCAATTTGTGCAGTGTACATAAATGCAAGGCAGTGATTATTCTCGATGATTGACAGGTAGCTAGGACTAAAGATAACACAGCTCAAGAGACCATCATAGGTTGTCTTTTTCTTTAGTCTATATTATTGACAGAATGTTTTACCTTTCATTAGCTCATCAAATCTAGGGATTTGAAAGAATTTAATAGAATATTTTCATGACAACGTATATTATTTAAGCTAACGTTGCATGAATTTATCTACTTCGCGCACTTGTATACTATGAAGATGATGATAAAGAAGCATCTCCTCCCATGGCAATGCTTCTTTATCACCGTCCTCATAGTCTACAAGTGCATGAAGTAGATAAATTTGTGCAATGTCAACTTAAATAATATACGTTGTCATGAAAATATTCTATTAAATTCTTTCAAATCCCCGGATTTGATGAGCTAATGAAAGGTAAAACATTCTGTCAATAATATAGACTGAAGAAAGAGACAACCTATGATGGTCTCTTGAGCTGTGTTAACTTTAATGTGCCTATCCGTCAGTTTTTTGACACTTTATCATTAATTCTGATGGAAGCACTATGCATTCAATAGACAAAATGTCAGAAAAAAATAATTTATGACATTTCATGTGACAGTAATGCTATACGTTCGACATGGTAACCTATTAGAGAATACTGCAAAACTGTCGCTATTCTGATAGTTAAAGTGTCGTAAATAGAAAATATTCAATAGAACTTTTGACAGAATATTCAATAGTGAGGCCATATCACCGATAGGTAGATCTGTAAGAATTTGATGAAAAATGTCGGTATTCCAATAGTTCTAATGTCAGAAAGAATATGGTTTCGACAGTACGTTCCGACAGAGATTGTATATTTCTGATAGGTCTTGTTATCAAAATTTTGATGGATGAACCGCAGGAAATGCCATAATGAAGATGTTATGATGTGCAAGTTTCTGACATGACATGGTGTTGGTAAACCGATAGATAGGTCTTATGTCACAATCTTCTATGCAAAAATGGTGACGGACTCAGGTGTCGAAAGTCTGACAAATGAGCGTTGCAAACTGACAAATGGCCATCAAAATTTGGCCCCAAATGTAGTAGTGAGAATTCTCTGACATGATCTTGAGGGTCAGAGTTTCCATCATACTTATCATATTTAGGCATCTCCACTCTTTTAGGGAATGGCGGCATGTACAAGTCTTTATCAAATGGAAAAGGGCATAGAGCTTCCATGGAGAACTCCTTAGGTTCCTTTTCTTTTTCAAGTTTGTTAAGTTTGACTTGCATGGC
Source organism: Chamaecyparis obtusa (assembly GCA_027943335.1). Taxonomy (NCBI): domain Eukaryota; kingdom Viridiplantae; phylum Streptophyta; class Pinopsida; order Cupressales; family Cupressaceae; genus Chamaecyparis; species Chamaecyparis obtusa. The sequence continues at coordinate 7,311 of BSBK01010973.1, read as the reverse complement.
ATGCATCTGTTTCATCATAGTTGTGATAGGAGTTTCTTCCTCATGTGTAATGATATCTTCTACATTAAAGTTTGGAGGAAGTTTAGCTCCTTGATGGGCTAACTCTAGAAATTATGCTTCTCTATCTTCTTTCAAGAAAGGTTTCATCATTCTTTTGAAGTTATCATCATTTTGATATTGGGCAATTTTAGAAGTTATAGGCTCTTGATCCATACCGTGTTGAGATTCATGTCCTTGGAACCCATGATGTGTCCCTCCGTGAGACATGTTAGGAATTTTAGGACTCCCTGGATTAGATTGAGGTGGAGATTGTTGATTACCTCAGTGAGTTGATGGAGGGGGTATGTAACCAGTTTTCAATTGAAAATTGTCAAGACTGTCATCCTTGTAAAGACCAGAATTGTAGAGTTGCTCAAGAGTTGGACCTATGTGGGTAGAAAAAGTTGCGGTGTTAAGTGCTTCTCCGAATTTCTTATGTGAGGAAGCTCTATTTTCCACCATTAACCTTGGGTGAAGCAAGCAAGAAAGATGAAGACAATTGAAGAATGACTTGATTCAAGAAGATCGAACGACACAACATTATCAAGATTGAAGTGATTAAAGATTAGATCGAACATAAATGAAGGATACTATGCCATAGTAGTGTGGGTAGATGCCCAATAGATGGTGGGCATGAGTTCGCAACACTTAGCCATTTTACCAAGAAGACAGAATTTGAAGATAATTTTGACAAGGTTTTGACACAAGATGAAAAAGACTCAAATTGATAAATCAAAAGGCAAAATCAGACTCAAGGCTCACTCGAGGAAAATGAATGAATTTGTTCTAGTTTTTGCTCTGTTTCTGACACAGTGATTTGTTTGACAGATTTTAGAAATGGGCTGTAAAAACCGAGTCTCTGACAATTTTGACCACTTTCTAGCAATTTTTTTTCAAATGACTTTTTACAGGATTGTACGACAGTGGGTTACCTCCCAGATGATAGTCTTGGAACTCGTACGATAGTGGGTGTCTTCTCATACAACAATTAAGCTTCCAAATGATGATGGGTAGATTCTGGAATGATCCTCAAAATCTGAACCTGTCATACAAGAGTGGGGTCTTCCTGGTATGACTTTCTAACAAAATTCATATGAAAAATGTATGGACAAAAAAATAAAAATCATAGTTTTAACTAGAAAATGAAAAGAAAATGATAGAAATTGAATGGAAACCCATGTAAAAACCCATGGTGGGTGCTATAAATGTGTGTGAATTTTGTACCTAGCTGTAGACACAACACTTCAGTAAAACATTAGAGGTTAGCCAAAAACCAAAATCGTGCAATGAAATGGAAACTAAACTAACCAGGTGATTTACTACCTTCTAGTAGATGCAAGTATGATACTCTCAGATCAGACTGAGATCAGTGACAATGCAACACCTAAATGAAGGATTTGAATGCAAAAATATGAAAGACTATGAATGCAGGTTAAACTATATTTTTAGATTTTCTATGCAATAATATGAAATCTGTATGAATCTAAGCTATATGAATGAAATGGAATGCAGATTTAATCTAAGAATACTATGAATGAATAAAAAAATCTATGAATATGAAACTATGCAAAAGCTAATGATCAACTATGAAAGATCTCATAAATCACCTGTCGCAAGTGCTCAATTCTTCAATCACTAATTCGCCAGAGTAATTGTGCAAATTCTAGTGTTCATAAAAATGAAGAGCCGAGCCTTGATTTTATAGAAATCCAGGGCTTTGAGGATGCAGGAGAAAAGCCATAAATCACTCTTGATAAACTTAGGTTGATTTTTGAGTTAACAAGAAATTAGAGATAATTAACTCACAAAAATCATGCAAAAGCAGAGTTTTACTCAAAATAGAGTTTAGATCAAATTTCAACTCATCATCAGATGTTGAGTTTGAATTTTAAAATTGATTGTTGATTTCTAGTTGCCTGCTTTTCTGATTGTGCATGATTTAATTTAAATTAATTTAAAATAAAGTGATTTATTTTCAAATTAACTGTATTTTTGAAATAAAACAATTGATTTATGGGTTAATCAATTATTAAATCAAACTTTATTCAAAAACTATATTATTAAATATTGACAACTGGCTTTAATTAATTAAATAGGAATTTAATCAATTAGCCATAAGATTTTTGATTTATTGTCAAAATTAAATAATACAATTTAGGAATAAATATAATTAAATGTAATTAAATGATTAAGTGGCAGTATTAAATCTGATTAATTAAATATTCAGAATATTCAATTAATCAAACTTTAGGATAAATAAGATTTATTACCAAATAATTATTAAATTAAGAATAATTATGATAAATAGGAATATTGCTAGGAATATTTGCAGAATTTAGGATAATCAATTAAATTCGATAATGTGCAGATGTGCCTTAGGTTAGGACTTTTGATGTCGATTTCATTCGAATTGAAGATGTAGGAGGTTAATGAACCTATAGCCCATTTTTGGGGTATTACAATGTGGACTGGAGTTGAAGAAAGAAAGAGACTATCTTTGGTTGCGTGGGACAAGGTTTGCACTCCTAAGAAGTGGGGGTGGGGGGGGGGGGGGCTGGGTATTCGCCCCCTAAGAGTGACCAATCAGGCACTCTTGGCTAAACAAATTTGGAGGATTTTTGGGGAAAAGATGGAATGGAATGAGATTATCCACAATAAATATCTCTACTCCTTTCCCCACATCTTTGATTTTATGAAAATGGAACTGAAAGTGTAGGGTTCCTCCATTTGGAATTGCATCTAGCAAGCTAAGGAGATGACCTTTAAAGGGGCTAAATGGTATTTAGGCAATGGTCAAAGAATTAAGTTCTGGGATGATTGTTGGATCAAATATTTTCCTCTTAGCTCTATTATCGCTTTTCAACCTTTCATTAATTCCTGTATTCAAAGATTTGGTTCAAGGGTCAGGGACTACTGGAGGAATAGATCATGGATTGATCTTTCTTTAGTTGATGAGGCCCTTAAGCCTTTGCTATTGGAGTTGAAGATTTGGAAGGCTAACTCATCCAAAGATGATGAGCTAATTTGGGGAATTATTCCTTCAGGTGTCTTCACTGTGGCCTTGGCCTCTGAGCTGTTACTAAAGAAGTCATATCCTCTTCCCTTTTGGGCCCAGGTTTGGGAAAAAACATTAATTCCTAAAATTAACATTTTATTTTGGCTAGTTTTACAGAATAAGATCCTTACCATTGACAACCTCCAGAAATGTTGTATGGTTTTGAGCAATAGATGCTTTCTTTGTAAGAAGGCGGAAGAATCGATTATCATGGATTGTCCATCTAGTTATCATGGAGCCTTGCACATTTGGATATGTGATGGAGACATGTTAGTGATGTTACATTCATGGATGCAGAGTCTGATGATTAGTAAAAGTGAAGTTATGTAGTTGCTATTCAGCAGTAGCAGTTTCCTGTGTTTATTCAGAAGAGCCAAACGAGATTATATTGGTTCTGGAGTTGCGCTTATCATTTCGGTATGCGCCCTTGGATTAGTGCTTAGAGAAGAGTTATTAATGTTAGGCTAAGAGCGCATGATATAATTTAGCTTGAAGAGAAAGATCTAGTTATTTTGGTAGAGCCGACAGTCTGTAGCGTGCGTCTACATTTATCATTATTAAGACAAGTCCCAGAATGTGTTGCATGCTTAGTAGAGCCGATTGAATTATTGTTGGAGTTTTTTATGACTTCTCTAATATGATTTCAAGGTGCTTCTAATAGGCTGACTTGATTATATCATTTAGAGGAAAGATATTTATAGGCAGTCATTTGTGATTGTTAAAGTGTGGTTCATAATTGATTGTGAAAAGCAGAGCAGAGTGTGCGAAGTGTTGAGCCATCAAAAGAAGGTCTATGTGACCAAGTAAAGTATTTGTGCTATACATTAGAACTGATCTAGAAAATAGGTCAAAGCACAGTTCACCAAGATCCAGATATAGTGTGTATATGTTATTCAGAAGGTTGTAGCCTTCACTCTTTGAGCAGTGTGCTCTCAGATAGTGCGTCCTCACCCCTAACAGGGTTAATTGTAAAAGACTCCTAACAAGGTCTGACCCTTGACCAGGTCTACTGTACTAAAAATATTGTAAAGCAACTCCTAATAGGGTTAAGGATCTTTTAACAAGGATCATAATACACTAGTACAGAATATTAGTGTGTGTCAATTCCCACCGGGGTTTTTACCTATTTGGGTTTCCCTGTAACCAAAATATTGTTGTTGTGTTCAAGTGTTCTCTCATTGTCTTTATTCTTTATGTTTAAGTATACTTAATTGGATAAAGAATTGAAACTTTTAGATAACTGATTCACCCCCCCCCTCTCTCATTTATCTCTTGGGACTATTCCTAACATTTCCCCTCCTTCGGGATAGATTAAAATCAATTTTGACAGTGCTACGAAGGGTAACTCAGGTCTGGTAGGTTGTGGTGGGCTCATAAGAGATGACATGGAAAATTGTCTTATTGTTGTGGCACTTCCCATTGGGTTGCAAATGAATCATGTTTCGGAGGCCATGGCTCTTCTCCAAACCCTTAAAATAATTAAAAAAGATATGGCTCTGAATGTGTGGATCGAAGGCGATTCAATGAATATCTTAAATTGCATCAATAATATCATTAAACAATCATGGTCCAGTAAGGAGATTATTGAGGAGGCTTAGATGATTATTAATTCCTTTAAGCAAGTCATCATTTCCCACGCTTATTGGGAAGCGAATGATACTGCTGATGAGTTGGCCAACTTTGCGGTTAGGGAAAAGCACATTGTGATCTGGCACAAAGGTAGCAATCTCACCATTGATATGAAAGCCAAGTTGGCTTTTGACAGGATTCATAGAAAAAGGGTGGATTGGGAGTATCTCAACAAATTATGATAATAAGACATATTTTTTCTAAATAGGTTAATATGATTACGGAAAGTGGTGCCTTTCCTGAGATTATTGAATGTAGACATGAGTTTTTTTTGCGTGTATTTTAAAGTTGCCCTTTTCATCTACATTTGGTTGTTCTTTGCTATTGCTATTGTTATTTCTCTCTTCAATATCATGAGTGGTAGGCTTAATCGAAGGGAGCCGAAGGACTGTATGAAATGGAAACACATATCGAAAGTCTGGGAAAAACTTAGAAAGGGTGGCCTTACTACGTATATGGAGCATTTGCATGGGTTTAAAGACAGAGCAACGAAGGTGTTTGCTAAGTCTTGGAAAGATGGGGCGGTGACCATTGCTAGTCTTACTATGAACATTACAGAAGAAATTATTGTTGAGGTGTCTGGGCTGAGCATCAAGGGTATTAAATTTTATAGAGACAAGAGAGTTTTGCAAAAGGCCATCCAACGTTTTCCCAAAAGAAAAGTTGAAGCAAAGAGTTTGGTGAAAGATTCTAGCGGCTGCTATGACGTTGTTGCCTTCAAGGAAATCTGGGCGATGGTCACAACGATGATCATGGAGTACATTACCTTGGATGGTAGGTATAAAAATGCCCACTCATTCCATTTTGTGTTGCTCTATCACTTTTGTCACAAGATTAGGGTGTCCTTGCCTTTTTTTCTCCTTCAGTCCCTCCACCTTAGCATTTTTGATCATAGGAGGAAAGAGAAGAAACCCATTCTACATGAGGGGCTTATTCTCCTCATTGTGGAACATATCAAGAAGAAGGCCACTTCCAGCCCTATCATTTCCTTGCCCAAAGCCTTTGGTTCAGCTAAGAAACATATGAGGGAGACAGTTGGAAAAGAGGAGATTTCTTTTGGTAAAAAATTAAAATATGATAAGGATGTTGGTATGGACACAGACTCTATTACTGAAAGTGCTGAGGGTTATGCTGACATGGCTAATTCAACTGAGGATGATAGTGAAGCTTTGCTATCGGTGTTGAATTCAGTTTCTGGGGATAACAAGAATAAGGAGGAGGAGGTTGTTGTTACTATGGAGGCGGGAAACATCCCTATGGGCAAGGATAACAATGAGGATGATAAGAAAGAGGAGGATGTGGGAGGCCAGTTGATCCCCATTTTGGTGGAGTATGATATTTCAGAGGATCATGATGTTCCCATCTCCCCCAAACTGGAAGTTATCATGGAGGTCCATTCGAAGATGTAGAAGGATTCCCCTATTGTGGAGAAGGACTCCCCTGCTGCGAAGAAAGATAATGTCACTTCTACCTCTCGGAACATCCCCTGTGTCAAAACTGTTGATATGCAAGAATGAAATGTGCAATTGCTCAAAAAAGATATGGATGACAAAATTGAACTTCCTTTCGGGGTTCTTTAGACTACGAAGGTGGCATCTATGTACTCTTTTCATTTGCTAAAATGGGGTTTTCAAGAAATCAAAAATTTGAATTTAAAGTGTTGTTCTATCTCTGCTAAGGTTGACTCCCTGCAAGAGATTTTGGAGACTGGCTTGAAGACTTTGGATGGCAACAATGACAATTATAGGGATAAGAAGGTGCAAGATATGCAAGTTAGAGTGGATAATCTGGAGAATGCCATGAAGAAGCATATGTAGGATAATAACATGTTCATGGGCTCAACCATAGAATGTTTTATGTCCATCAAAGCGGAGCTGGATGCTGGTTCCCCCAGCAAGAAACTTGAGGAGGACAACGAGGATGTGGGTGATGAGGGTCCTGGTAAATGTACATGGTCGGCTAAAAGAAAAAAGATCTAAGATAGGATCTTGGAGCTTTCTGACTTCAATGCTACCATAAAGAAGAGCTCAAAGGTGAAGAAGGAAGCAGATGAAACCCATAAAGAGTCTACTTAGTTTTTCTTGGATCCTGGTGCTGTCCTTTTCTTGGTTTCCTTGGTTACTAGTTTTTTTGGTGTCTGGTTTTTTGGTTTCTTTTTGCTGGCTTTGGTTCTGGTGGACTGGTTCCTAGTCCTATTTCTTTTTAGTAATTTTAACAATGTATTCTTTTGAACTCTACTTTTACAGGGTTTCAGGTCTCCTTTAAAACCTATTTTTTCTTGCAATCAAAAACATTATCTGCTAAAATAAAACAACCACTTTATTATAATCAAATTTTTGAATACATTTACTAGTTTAGGTAAATAACAGTTATCTAGTTGTCTACTGTTTATAGTCCCAAAAGTAATTCTTCTCTTTCTTTTTTTCGTCTACTTAGCAAATTCAATTTTTAATCTTAAGCCAGAACATTGATATTTAATCACCAATAATAAACTAAACAAAACTTGACTTAATTTATATGTATAAATATCCATATTCAATTATTTTCTGGAAATGTATATTTCCCCGGGTAATCTAAATCTTGGAGAT
>BSBK01010972.1:2500-125000 GCA_027943335.1 Chamaecyparis obtusa | reverse complement strand
CTTAATAGGTCACAATAGCTCTTAATTGGTTTCAATTGGTCTTAATACATCCTATTACTCAGGTATTAAGTCTTTACCCATCCTTGTATCTCTTAAGGGTCCTATTAGGTCTTATTAAGTCTTAATAGGTCCTATTAGTCCCATTAGGTCTTAAGTGGTCCTATTAGGTCTTAAGAGTCATATTATGTCTTATTAGGTATTATTAGGTCATATTAGATCTTAATTGGTCTTAATTGGTCCCAATTGGTCTTAATAAGTCTTATTAGGTCTTATTACTCCCTTTTGATCTTATTAGTCGGGTATTAGGTCTTAAGTGGTTCTATTGGGTCTTCAGGTTCTTATTGGTCATGTAAGGTCTTAATTGGTCTTAAGGGTCTTATTAGGTCTTACTTGGTCTTAATAGGTCCTATTATGTCTTAGTTGGTCATGTTAGGTCTTAATTCATCTTAATAGGTCCTATTAGTCCCATTAGGTCTTAAGCAGTCCTATTAGGTCTTAAGTGATCCTATTAGGTCTTAAGGGTCCTATTAGGTCTTAAGGGTCCTATTATGTCTTATTAGGTATTATTAGATCCTATTAGGTCTTAATTGGTATTAATTGGCCCTAATTAGTCTTAATAAGTCTTATTAGGTCATATTAGTCCCTTTATGCCTTATTAGTCACATATTAGGTCTTATTAACTACCTATTAGGTCTTATTAGTCACATGTTAGATCTTAATTGGTCTTAAGGGGTCCTATTAGGTCTTAAGTGGTCCTATTGGGTCTTAAGGGTCTTATTGGTCTTGTTAGGTCTTAATTGGTCTTAAGGGTCTCATTAGGTCTTAGATGGTCTTAATAGGTCTTGGGTGAACCCACAATAGTGGGTTACACTTTTTTGCCTAAATGGACACTGAACTCTACATTTTGAAAAAATAAAATTCAGATTTGGATTTCGTTAAACCGTTTGAAATCAAAAGATGAAGTAAATTAGTGTCTTTTATGATTTTCTTTCTAGATTTGTGATGCCCAAAAGTTCAGGTCAAAACACAACCAACAATTTTTTTTAAAGGTGAAAAAGATCCTACGCTTACAATGCGGGACAAAAGTGAACATGTCATCGTCTCAAAGAGACAGGTGGTCACACCTCAACAAGGTTGTTTCCATAGGATGCTAGTTGGAACTCAATATAATCGAAGAAGATCGTTGATCATCTTCTCGATCGATATCGTCAATTATCAATCTAAAAAGCATAAAGGTTATCTAACAGGAATTGAATGTTTATGGTTAACGTTATTCTAAAAATAGGTTAACCATTTTCCACAAATACTAAATAACAAGGCCAATTTGGTTATTAACATTGGATTGTCAATTTAGGAAAATATTGATTATAAAATTTGATAACAACTACACCTATATTTGTTTCAATAAAAGTATAAATTAATTCGATTAACGATTTCAATATACAAATTAATCGATGCACCTTTTTAACTAATTGATTAAATTAAAGGAAACATTATTTAACGATATTTATACAAGATTTATAACTAAATTATATATATGCAATTAAATAATAATTATAATATATTAATTAATTAATATAATTATTAATTAATTAATGTACTATAATGCATTAATTAACATCATATATATATATATATATATATATATATATATATATATATATATATATATATATATATATATATATATGTCATAAAATTAAATGACATGACTTAATATCAAGTTAACTCAATTAAACAACATCCTAAACTAACTTACTCTACATTAACTATCTAATCTACACTACTAAACATACTCATTAAATTAATCAACCTAGGCTACCTAGAAAACTAGCCTTACTATCTATCAAATCAAACCTAATAAGGCAGCCCTACTCTAAGCTACCTAAAGACCCATCAAGTTAACCTACACACATCACCCAACCACTTATGACAATTGGGGTACGCATAGGGGAGGATGAAAAAGTGTTTGAACAAACAAAATTTAATATCCAATTCATAAACCTGCACCATATTAGCTTGGGGAAAAGGGAGTCATGAAAAGGTAGTGGGAAGTGGGTCCCACTCCCTTTCCAAGACATAAAGATGTACTTCAACCAAAATTTGAATTTAAAACAAAACATGGGCAAGCCTGCATGAGTTTTGAAGACCATAAAGGTAAGACATAAAGTGAAAAGGGTGGATGATGTGTCATACATGGACACTGTCTCATCCAATGAAAATGTTTGCATTTAATACAAAGTCTAGCCATCCCACCTCATACGCCTAGATAAAGGGGAAGTTAATAAAGAAGTAAGGGGGGGTAGTGAAAAGTTTATTTTTTATTAGTTTATTACATTAAGAGGTGGCAAGAATATAATATTAAATTGACTGTGGTATTGAAAATGTATGGGAAATATTTCCCATACAATTTCCAGAGACCTGTAGGTCTCTATTTTTTTTTTCTTTGCCAATGACTTAGTTTATATTTTGTTTTCAAAGACTTAGTTTGCTACCAAATTTTATTTCTTCATGCATCTTATTAGTTTATTTTCTACATGTATTATTATTTTGTTTTCTAGATTGCATGTCTATGGTGATATACTAATCTATCATATTGAAGTAATCAATCCTCTATTAAATGAAATATAGAGATAGGAATTTGCTCAAGTTACATAGCTAAATTCTATTGTTTCTACAACAATAAGAGATACAAGTTATCAACTTCAAATTTGAAGAGGTAAAGAGAGGTAATAATTTCTTTTTTTTTGTTTGCAATACTATATTCAAATGCTTGCAATAAAACTCCATAAGTTATCTACATTGAATTGTTTACTTTCTTCTCTTTGGAATAATCAAGAACACATCATATACTATCTTTCTTTTCTTTCAAGGAATAAGATAAAACTGATCATGACAATTAAATCATCTTATATGATACTACGATATTCTTATATCAACCCAAATATGGAATCATAATGAAATTGTTACAATATTTAATCTATCAATTTTGATAACTCATTTGCAAAGAGAGAGTATTTTCAACTATAAAGAGAGAGAGAGAGAGAGATCTTTTATAACGTATGCAAGAATTCATCGTAAACATTAAGGAATCCAATTCAAAACATACACAATTACATCAAATACAGTTACTTCTTCATAGTTACAATAAAGCATTGCAAATCACTAATGCCACTCAATGGAAGATTAATAAATAACAGTCTCTCATCTATATCATCTTCACAATAGCTCCATGTAAAAAGAATTACAATCTCTTTTACATCAATAGATGTCTAAATACAAAGAGAGATTTCACAAAGGAATGAACGGGTTGTCTTCTCACAACCACTCAAAAGATGATAGCTCCTCTTTGAGCTTCCACAAATCTGCAAATATATACAAGGCAAGGAAACGACCATGGGGAGCTCACCTCCCATCCTAGGACTCTCATGAGGCCACCCCCGAGCTTGGGGAAACCAAAAAGAATAGGATACATACACAAACTCAAGCACTCACATGAAATCAAACAAATAGATCCCAAATTCCCTCAAGGATAAAACATAGGATCAAATCTGATCCTTTAATAGGGTGTGAATGGGAAACACATGGAGAAGCCAATGCCATAATAAGGCCACACATGGACCACAATAAATGATGTCAAGGCCACACATGGACCTCCATAACAACGTATCACATATCAATGGCACACAAGGCCAAATCGCTCCTTATAACCCCAAAAATGCCCCTTGGGCTTCAAATGCAAAGGCTACTTGGGGACAACACACCCAAGCTTATCCTTCCCCACACATGGAGGAAACTCTGCACATAATGTTGCCTCCATCTCCACACCCCCTCTTGGTTGCTCTTCCCTCCCAAGGGTGATTGAGCCAAGAGTAAACAACCCAAAACACCATCACAAAAGAAAATACAAATGCCATTTCAAGCTCTCACCATGACCAACCATGGGGAGCTAAAACTTTTAACAAAAATTACAACTACAAGATTCATCTACAACAAAATGAGAGAGATGAAGAGCAAGATCCTCCAACCTATGATCCAATGCAAAATGATGAAGTTTTGAGCCTTCTCCTTCTTCTATCCCTAGCTTCCTCCTTCTCCAAGTTTAGTGGTCTCTAAAGGTAGAGAGTGGGTGAACAACCGCAAACCCCTCTAAAAGTCCTACTAAAAGGGACCCCAAACCAACTCTCCACAACCCTCATTAAGATGGTCCTAGGAAGTACTACTGGGTCCATCATGCAAGTTGCAATTTCGTTCAAGATTAAATGGGCACTATTTGATGGGACAAAAGGTCAAAATATGGCTTCTCCCATGCTAAAATTACTCCTAACCTATGGGTACAAGGAATGGGCTACCTAAAAATGCATGAAACTACCCCCTAGGGTCCCATTTAACCCTCCAAAAACCATGGTTTAGTTAATGCACGAAAATGTAAGGTATGACTTCACTTAGGGGTCCTAAGACAAGAGGATGCACTTAGAATACCCCCCTCTAGGAAGCTTCTAGGACTTTCTCTCGCACTCTAATCACACAACATACCTTAGTTAACATATCTCACATAAAGGAAACTTCATTAACATAAGCCTGCAATTACAAGAGCATGGCTCCCTAGCTGCCGCCAGAGAGCCATTTTGACTTTCTTCTAATCTTCTAATACCTTGCTACTGTAACTTCCCTATAGAAATTTCAATTATTTCTCTTTATAGAGATTCTTGGACAGTTATAAAAAACCATCCATCTATCTGATGACCCATCATATTCCCATTCGGTTTTAAAAATATCAAATAATTTCATTGCACATTAATAAATATACCATGTTTTCCTAAATTTTTAAATGAGTTCATTAATTAGTCTTCAATGATCGTGGTGCCCCTGCACCATCTTGTTTTTATCAATTTTGAGGATTTATCTCAATTTTTGGATTTTAAATTAAATTAATTCCTTTTTATGTGTAAATGGAAAATGGGTTCAATTTAATTAATGTGTTGGGACATTAATTAAATTAATTCATGAGAATTAATTTAACTACCAAATAATGTTTGATGTTTAAGAATTAATTGATTTTGATGATTTTGCAACTTTGATGACCAGATCAAATTTAATGGTGGAATTGAATTCTCTTTTGCTTTTGGACTTGTATGATTGTGATCAATAATTCAAATTAGGGTTCCATGGTTTAGGAGACCAATTTTAGATGATTACAACTGTAACATGAACCAACAAATGATGGGGATGATGTACCCATTATCTCTCCTCTATTCCTTTTAAAATACTATTGACTTTTCATTTCCTTTTCCTTTAAAGAAAGTTTCTATACCTCTTTCATACTAGTGACTTGATGTATGCTCAACTCATATTGGATAGAAAAATTCAAACCATTAACATACCTTGCCTCCATTTATTCTTTAGTTTCTTGAGGATCCACATAGATGGATATTTTATAGAATTTATTTGAATAGTCATCTTGGTGCAGGAGCACACCAAAGCTAACCTCCATGATGCTAGCTATTTTGGCTTGTACTTGACTCTAGCCAAGTCAAGGATGTTGATTTGTTTTAAGATCTTAGAAGGTCATTGCAATGTGGGCTAGGTGAGTTAGTCATTAGAACTAAGGTCACCCAAATAGAAATTATTAGTTGTTATTAATTTTCTTAGTGTTAGAAGCAAAGGTGAGATTAGAGTCTTAAATGTGATCTAAGCACATAATGATGTTGTAAAGATGTCATAAGGTCATTAATGATCTTGGATCCTTGAAATATAGGAGGTTAGTAGTCCTAAGAAATAGGATGATGGCATAAGTAAAAGATGAAAAATGTTGTAAAGAAGTTGTCATGACAACATTTGCAATTATTACAAATGTTGCATGCAACTCGGTTACTTTGGATCCCCTAAACTATATGAAGTGGGAGATTGGCCAATAGGCCCTAGAATCATGGAGATGGCATCTAATATTACCTAAGACTTTAATCTCAAGGAGAGAGTTATCATTGTAATAGTTTGTGAATAGTAATACAGCTCTGCAACACTGTTTCAAGGAAGAACCCAAGGTTTTGTGGTGATAGTCATGTGAAATCGATTGAAAGTTCTAAACTAGTGATTGATTAGTTTTCTTTGATTAGTTCTACGATAGTTCTAAACTAGTGATTGATTAGTTTTCTTTGATTAGTTCTACGAGTTTTTCATTTGATAGGAAAGTTGGTTAGAATAGTTTTAGTGTGTTGTTCAAATTGTTTTTGATTTAGAGTCCTTACTGGTCCTGTTCTAACCAGTCGGTGCATTCATGACTCCCCCATGAAATCTAGCCATGGGAAACACCTAAGGATGGATGGATATGTTAGGGGAGTCATTAGTGTATATATGTTTAGGATTAGGAGTCTTAGGAAGATGGAGAGATACTTTTACTACTAAGCCCTAGGCGAGCAGACAAAGCCCGGTTAGAGGTTTAGGATGGAAGAAAAGAGCATTACTTGTAGGGTAGAGAGGTACTGTACAACACAAGTATAGTTCAAGGTAGGATTTTATCATATCCTAATATGCTATGAGGATTAAGTCCATACCAATCCATTGTAATACCCCAAAAATGGGCTATAGGTTCATAAACCTCCTACATCATCAATTTGAATGAAATCAACATCGAAGTCCTAACCTAAGGCACATCTGAACATCATCGAATCTTAATTGATTATCCTAAATTCTGCATCGGGGAATATTCCTAGCAATATTCTTAATTATCTTAATTACCTTTAATTTAATGATTATTTTGCAATAAATCACATTTATCCTAAAGTTTGATTAATTGAATATTTTCATATTTAATTAATTGATTTAATCTTGCCACTTGATTATTAAGTTGAATTTAATTATATTTATTCCTAAGTATTATTATTTAAATTTGATAATAAATCAAAATTCCTATAATTAATTGATTAAATTCTTATTTAATTAATTAAAGAAAGTTGTCATATTTAATGATATTATTTTTGAATAAAAGTTTGATTTTAATAATTGATTAACCCATAAATCAATTGTTTTAATTTTAAAATCAGTTAAGTTGAGCATAAATCACTTTATTATTAAATTAATTCATAAATAAAACATGCACAATCACAAAAGAAAACAACTATCAATTATCAATTAAAACTAAACTCTATTTTGAGTTAAAACTTTGCTTTTGCATGTTTTCGTGAGTTAACTATCTTTTATTTAATATAACTCAAAAATCAAGCTGAGTTATTTGAGTGATTTATGGCTTTTTCCATGCACCTCCAAAGCCCTAGATTTCTATAAATTAAGGTTTAGCTCTTCATAAATCATCTCTCAAATCCACAGAATCTCATAATTGTGCAAACTTATGCTAGAGAATCGACATCTGGAGAATCAAAGCTTATTACGAATCAAGGCTATTGTGAGATCAATTTGTTTGTTTTACATTCATTTAGATTCTTTTTCATATCATTGTTAGATCATTTTAGCATATCAATTTCCATATTAGCATAGATTCCATATCAAGTTTTCATATCATTGCATAGAAAATATCAAAAATATAGATTAATTGCATTCATATTTCATATCAGTTTTGCATTCAAATCTTTCATTTAGGTGTCGTCTAGGTCATTGATCTCGATAGCAATCTGAGAACATCAATCTCGCACCTATTAGAAGACAGTAGATCACTTGGTTAGATTAGATTTCAATTTTGTATGATTTTTGCTAACCTCTAATATTTTACTGAAGTGTTGTGTCTACAGATTAGGTGCAATTTTCACACACACATTTCTAGTGCCCACCGTGGGGCAACCCACCTTTACATGCTGGTTTTGATTTTTTTTTTTGGAGCTAAAGCCCTAAGGTTTCAAAGATTTAATTTTATCTCTCAAACAGCTTAAATTTTTTCTCTAAATTTTTTTTTGTAGGTTGGACACATATCAGAGAAGCTACAGTAAAAAATTCAAAATTTTTTGAGATGTTTTGAATTTTTAATAATTTTTTTCTTGAAATTATGGAAAAAATTAATATCTGATGCAAATCAGCATATTTTTTGAAATTTTTTATATTTTTGGAAAGCTCTTTAAATTATATAGGGGGTCCATTCTTTATGTTTTAAATTTGGATAAAATATAATAGCTCAAATAGTCAATTTATAAAAACTAGTCTATTTTGATAAAATGGGTCTCTAGGGCACAAATGAAGAGATTTTTCTAAATTTTTTACATTTTTAGAAAGATCTCTATTTTTAAGTAGGGGTCTCTATTATGCATTTTTATTTTTATGGCCGAAATCATATCAAAAAAATTAGATCTTGTTGACTAGGTCAAATGCAACAAAAAAAAATAAAGTTTTATGATGGGTATGCACTTATTTTTTTTACATGGTTCAATGAATGATATGGGTTGTCATTTGGGTTAATTGCTAGTTATTATTGCTGATAATAATTTATTTTTAGGGCTAACCCTATGGTTTTCATAAGTTGAATATATGTTGCATATCTTGTTTGCTTGTTTGCTTGTTGGAGAGTTCGTCACTTGCTTGCATGGAAAAGCTCAACAAGAATTGCCAAAAATTAGGTAAAATCTACTAAGCACATTGCGAGGATCCTAGGTATTCTCCTTCATCTAATAACATTTTGATTTGGACTTAAAATAAATCTCTTATGTGTCTGGCTTGTGTGCATCTTTTCATACTTTTGTCTATTTCTACACACTTGCATAATTGATACTAAGTTGTGACCCCTTAAGGATTCATTAAGTATTCTTAGATACTTGTGATTGATCTTGATTACTATCTTGGGTTATTGGACTCACTAATCCACCAACCCCTCATTCCACCCCATGATTGCAAGGTCAGCGCCACATTAAAGGGGAGGGGTCAACATGACATAAGCGTTAAGTGTTCCACTTGACAATCCATTTATGCTTTTAGGAACTCACTTGTTTTCTAAGTTGGGGACTCATTTTCAGCTTGTGTGAGGTGTTAAGTGTTCCACCTTGTGGACTCATCTCATATTCAGTTTAAGCATTAAGTGTTCCTCTTTCTTCTTTTTGGGTACTTTTGGTAGATTTGGTTTTTGGAAACATACATCTGTTCTCACATAGTAATTATGACCTATGAACACTATTCGTGATTCTTGAGAGATTGGATTCCCAGTGAAATCCTTCTTGATGATAAAATCCTTGTAGGTAGGGAGAATACTTAGTGTGTTTCACATTCAACTTGGTTAGTGTGTCTTCTCTTATTGATCGATACATTCTCTCCCAGGAGAGGTTGATAGATCACGTGGGGTTGACATCATGAGCTTTGGTGAATCAAAATTGGTTAGTGTGCCTTCTCTTATTGATCGATACATTCTCTCCCTAGAGAGGTTGATAGATCACATGGAGTTGACATCATAGACCTTAGTGAAGCAAAACTTTATCTTAGCATGTCAAATTTATCTGTCTGCTTTATCTGGGTTAAAAGTGAAAAGACGTCAAAAACCTTGGATCTGGAGCCAAGTCCCCTTGTGGTACAATACTGTGAGTCATCTTTAGAGAGGGTTAACTGTAGCAGACATTCCCTTCATAGGGAAAACTGCGTTGACGGAACCTCAAGCGGTAATAGCCATTTTCACCGTGGTAGTGACAACCGCTATATAAATGTCCTTGTGGAAGAAATCTTCATAGGTGTGGTTCATTGTTGGGTTGTCAGATCTCCCTAGTAGCTCCTAAAGATTAAGTTCTCAAACTGTGTCAAAACCTTGGTGCGCTGGGATTGGAGTTCACCCCTTTGGATCATAAAAGTTGTAGAGTCAAACCATTACTAAAAACCCTACTGAGGCCAAATTTTCATTTTCTAGGGTATATGTGCGTTATTGCAAAACATTTTGGAACATACATAATTAGCGCTTCGGAGGATTAGAATGAATAAAATCACTTGATTGTTCATGCTCAAGGTTGCTTTTTCCCTTGTTCATTATTTTCAGACATACTTGAAATCACTTGCTTGCTATTTTTCATGCTTGTTTATCTATCTAGTTATTGAAAATGAACAAATCTGTTACAATCCTCAAATCTGGATAGTATAATTTGCAAACAATCTATATTTGAAAACCCTAAAATTTGAAAAATCTGAACTAAAATTCTTTTCTAGAGTCAAAAGTCATCTCAGGAGGTCAGAAAGTCATACAAGTTTTGTCAAGTTAATGCCCATTTGTCGTATGATAGGGGACCCAGTGTCGTGCGAGTCTTTCTACCAGTCAAATTCTAAAAGTCAAAATCCTACTTGCAACTGTCGTATGATATTTTCAACTGTCGTATGATTAGCTACCAACTGTCATGTGAGTTTTTCAACTATCATTTCATAGTATACCCACTGTCGTATGAGTCTGCAAAGTGTCATTTGGGAAATTTTTGAAAGTTGTCAGAAAATTATCAAAATTGCCAGATATTTAGCTTTTTCAACCTATTTCCAGAATCTGTCGAACAAATCAATGTGTCAAGAACAGAGCAGTAGCTATTGAGAATTAGTACACATGTCTCAAAGAATTAGTACACATGAGGAAGAAATTCTAATCTCAGCTATGATGAAATAGATCCACGCTATGCAAGTCAAACTTAACAAACTTGAGAAAGAAAAGGAACCTAAAGAGTTCTCCATGGAAGCTTTGTGCTCTTTTCCATTTGATAAAGACTTGCACATGTCACCATGCCCCTGGACAAAATATGAGCAACGTGACAATCCTTATGATACCTCTTCCATGGAGAGTGACACATCCATCTTTGGAGACTATGATGACTATGATGATGGACAATATAATGATACCTATGACACCTCTATTCCTAAGAGTCCTCCTCATCGTGTGTTCCTACTTACTAGAAATGGGATGTCACATTGGATAGATCATGATGGTGATCCATATGATTCTGATTTTGAAAGAGATTTTGATGGCTTTTGTGGACAATATCTAGATGATACATCTACTTCTATTGAGGAATATAAAATGTACCGTGCTGATTTGAAACGTCAATACTATAAGGATCTCTCCTCTAAGAACTCTCAGGCTGAAAATAAAGATTATCTTCTCAAGCAAGATCATGTTAATGTTGGACCTTTGTCTTGTGATGGTTCCCTTCCATCTCCTACTTCCTCTAATACCCGTACATTTCCTAAAGTTTTTGAGTTTTTCAAATCTTTCACAGAACCTTTATCCAACACAAGCCCTGATACTTTTCATATGGTTCCTTATAGTTATCCTCAAGGGATACCCCTTGAAGAAACTCAAGCTAACCTTCACTTGGCTACCAATACTTTCAATAATGCTAAACCTAAAGAGCCTAAGCCTTCATATGCTATAATTCCTACGTCAGCTAGTCCTCCACCATCTCTTCCAAAGTCTTCCATACAATCCCAACGTGCTTCCTTGTCCTTAGAAGTGGCTCCATGTCAAGAGGACTCCAAAAATGATAAAGAAAAGAACATAAAGAAAGATCAAGATCAAGAACCCTCCATGTCATCCAATCCTTTTCATGATGTCTCTTATCCGCTTCAAGGTTTTTTTGATCCTGCACATCTTTTTTCATGCATTCCACCATGTCTTAAGTCTTCTCCTAAGCAAGATCAAGTTACTACTTACACCATTGAGCTTATTGAAAATCAAAATAACCTTACTACACTTGTGCTTTCCAAAGATGATACTTCCATTAAGGTTTTTAAAAATGGTGTTGAGGAACAAGAAGAAGACAATACATTGCTAAGAGAAAGACTAGAGCTAATGGAGCAGCTCTTGGGTGAAGTCCAAGACAAAGTAGATAAGGTCAAAGACAAAATTGACCAAAAGGAAGAAAAAGAATCAAGGGAGAAGGAATTATACTTGGAGGAAGCTCCAACACCTGACCCTATTCTTCCTGAAGAGCCATTCTTAAAGGCACTAAAGGCATTGAGTGGAAAAGCTTTGGAAGGTGCACCACTATTTAGTGGACAAATGGATCTAGATTCAATTATGGATTGGATAGATAGCATTAAGAATCACTTTGAGTGTGATGGTATCTCAGAGGTACAAAAAGTTGTGGTGGCCAAGTCTAGGCTAAGAGGTTCATCTCTTACTTGGTGGAAGTTTGTGCAAACCAAGAGAGAAAAAGATGGAAAAGGTCCTATTGTTACATGGAAGGGCATGGTAACCAAAGTGAAGTAGACCTACCTTTGTGATGATTATGAAGTTTAGCTTCATAGGAGGAGACACAATTTTAGACAAAAAGATCTAGATGTCCAAGCATACACTGAGGAGTTTCAAAAGTTATGTTCGAGATCAAAGGTAGTTGAAGATGAAAGCATTAAGCTTGAAAGGTACTTGAATGGCCTCAAATGGTCTATTCAAGAAGAAATGAGTCTAGTGAACTTCAAAACCATTCACCAATGCTATCAAATGGCCTTAAAGATAGAAGAGAAAAGAAAGACAAACCAAGACCAAACCTCCAAAGGTAGAGGTAAACGAAATTATAGTAGAGGAAAAAGAGGTGGCTATGGTGGAAGAAATTTTGAATCAAGAACTCAAGGAGACATAAAATTCAATGAGCAGTAAGAAGGAAGCTCAAGTAGAGGTGGTAGAGGAAGGAGTTCTAACTCTAGCTCTAGAGGAAGGATTGGTGGAAAAGGAGGAAGAGGCAACTACTTTGCCAATATGAAATGCTACCATTGCTATCAAATGAGGCACCCTACTTATAGGTATCCAGAGAAAGGTAGTTACTGACAAGGAGGTGACAAGAGAGCTAACCTAGTTCATGATGAGACTAATGTAGTAGACAAACATGTTGAACTACCATTGAATTCAAAGGGAGAGAACCTCATGATGAGGAGAACTTTTATCAAGGAGCCAGTGAAGGAAGAGCCAAGCCAAAGGAGGTCTTTGTTTTGGATAAAGTGCAAGATGATGGAAAAATTATGTAGATTCATCATTGAATCAGTGTCTGTTGACAATATTGTGTTAGAGGAAGCAGTCAATAAGCTAAAGTTGAGAAGGATACCCCACAAAAATCCTTACAAGGTCACTTGGCTCAATAAAGGCCAAAATGTGTTGGTAAATGAACAAGCATGGGTGGAGTTCTCAATTGGAAGGTACAAGGAAAAGGCTTTGTGTGATGTGTTTCCTATGGATGCATGTCATTTTATCCTAGGTAGACCATGGAAATTTGACCGCCAAGCCATACATGATGGAGGAAAGAATTCCTATTCTTTCAAAAAGGACAATGTGACCTTCAAAATATAGTCACTATTGGAAGATGTTGAGGTGAAGACAATAGGTCCAAATATACTTATGGTGGGTGAAAAATAGTTCTTACAAGCCATAGAAGAGAGTGAAGGAGTTTTCTATGCATTGGTACTAAGACCAAGAGAGGGAGATGAAGGCAAGGTGACCAAGAAGACATAGTTACCAAAGGAGATTCAAAGCATGTTGCAGACTTACCAAGGTATAGTGAGTGATGGACAACCATCAACATAACCCCCTAAAAGAGCCATAAGTCATAGGATAGACCTTATCCTAGGAGCTACCCTTCCCAATAAGGAAGCTTAAAAGATGACCCCTCAACAAAATGAGGAAATTGCTAGACAAATACAAGAACTCCTAAACCAAGGTTTCATTATAAAGAGTATTGGTCCATGTGTTGTACCCACTATCCTTGCACCTAAGAAAGGAGGAACTTGGAGGCTTTGTACTGATTCAAGGGCTATCAATAGGATAACCATAAGGTATAGGTTCCCTATCCCTAGGATTGAAGACCTAATGGATTGTCTAGATGAAGCTAAGTACTATAGCAAGATAGAATTAAAGAGTGGAATAAGAATACATGAAGGAGATGATGATGAACAACAACTAATTTGAATAAACTGTATGACTTGAACATCTATGATTTAAGATCACTGAGTTGCTGATTAGATATGTAAGATGATTAAATCAGTAATATGTTTTCATTGATGTCAACTAGTTTTGACAATACTTATCTTGTAAGTTACTATACCCAAACATCTGTAGAAAGAAGAAGAAAATAGATGAAGAACAAATATATCTACATGAGGAAGATGGATATGATAGATAAAGATAAGGAACACATTGGGTAACTTATGAATGAGTCTATGATCTTATGTTATTGACTTGATTATGTTGCATTCATATATGATGAAGGATAGAGAAAAATGCACAAAGCAATGTGGTTGGTTAAAGAAGCATTCCAATAGACACTGACATAGTATAGTGTATACCGAGCATAGTATAAACTAAGCTTTTGTTCACTGGCACACTTCTTTGTTAACTGAGTAGAATAAAAGAAGTAAATGACTAGTTTAGCTGATGAAAGTTGATGAGCCAGAAAGTCTTATGATTACGAGGATGAAGATATTTTTTTTTATGAATATTGACGGCTAAAATAATTCAAATAAGATCTAAGGGATTGAAATAAAACATGTTATTGACACATCAGCTGAGGAAGGTTTAAGCGGCAAAATTTGATGGATGGAATTAAAATGATTTACTTGTTTATTTAAGAGACTAGGATTTCATGATGAAATAATGTCAAAAGAAGGAGACTCTAGAGATATCATGTGAACAAGCTTCATGCATCCCTAATCAGACTGGTTAAGGAGAGCCGAACTGCAGATATTATCAAGTGTCAGAAAGCTATAATCGAGCGACAGTAAATTACTGAATATTGATTGAAACATAATTGATATATTTATTAGAGGATTTGAATGAGCTTAATATAGATCTAATAATTTTCAATTGAAGTTGTGTTGTAATCAAATCACCTACTATTACATTTTAACCATTGTAAAGGAATAAATCTCTTAATAGAGTGGACTAGAAAGTCTTGTAATGTCATTCATAGAGTGTACATTTGTTATCCTATCAACCCCATAGTGAATTTTGGTTGGACAATAGAGGTTGGTCTAAAATCCTCTAACAAGTTCACACCTCATAGTGTGTTTGTAACCTTTAATAGGGTTGGGTCTTCACCGACCTCACCTCAGAAGACTGAACAATTTTTGGGTTGCCGGTCCCAGGTGGTTTTTCCCTTTACAGGGTTTCCACATTAAATCTCGTGTTATGTGTTGACTATGATGATTGTTTGTTTCCATATTTACATGTTGCATATTGGATTTGATTGGTAAGAACTATATATTATTAACTGGTAATTGGTAAAAACAAAGACATAATACTATTTTATGTTACCGAGCTACAGAAGTTTTAGTAAATTATTTTTGGATATATATTTTGTGATTGGGACTATGGATAACTGATTCCCGCCCTCTCAGTTATTCTAACAACTAGTATCAGAGCATTGGTTTCTTGGAATAGAGTTTTAAGGACTTCAGCACAAAGATCTCAAAATGTATAAGAGGGAAGTGCCAAAGCTAAACAAGGATAACTTCATAGTATGGAAAATCTAAATGAAGCTGCATGTATCTAGAACTTGGAATTCTGCCCTCACACTAATGGAGAATGGCTACATTGCACTGCCCATTGGTCCCTTGACCCTTGATCAACTAAGAGACATGCATGAACATAATCTTACTATGATGGAGATTGATGTTGCCTGTACAAATGCCTAATTTGAAGATATTAAAAATTGCACTAATGATAAAGATATGTAGGATAAACTTGCTCAAGTTTATAGTGGTGATGTGAATGTCAAAAGAGCCAAAGCTAAAAGCTTAAGGGGAAGATTCGATGATATGAAGATGAAGGAAGGAGAAAATATTATGCAGTATACAAATAGACAAAAAGAGGTAGTCCATGCTATTAGAGCATCTGATGGTGTTATTGATGAAGAGATAGTGGTAAAAAAAGTTCTCAGAACCTTATTGCTAGTTTATGCAATCAGAATAACTACAATTCATGAAACTAGGTCTGCATCTGGTAACAATCTTACTCTTAATAATCTAATTGGTAAGCTTACAACCTTTAAACTTAACAAATTTGATAATAGAGTTGTACTATCTATTGAATCTACTTTTATGTCTTCTTTGAAGATTGGTAAGCCTAGTAGTAGAAATAAGAATGATGATAGTGATAGCAATATTGATGATGAGCTTGATGAACTTGAAGCTCTTATGGCCAAAAGGTTACCTAAAGGTAAAGAAAGATATAGAGGTAAATTACCTTTAGCATGCTTTAATTGTAAAGAGGTTGGTCATATTCCTGCTAGATGTCCACAAGGAAAGATGATGATCGAAACAAAGACCAATCTGGTGAAGGAAGTTATGGGAGAAGAGGCAACAGAAGTTACCGACACTACAACTAAGACAATAATGATAAAGGAAAGAAGGTGTGCTACATTGTAGAAGAAGATGTCACTGATATTGACACTGATGAAGATGTGGAGGTAGTATTTGTTGCAATGAAGGATGACTCGGAGGAAGATAAAAGGTATGTAGAGGTAGCACTTATCTCTAAGATTAATAAAAATGATACATGGATCATAGATAGTGGCTGTACACATCACATGACTGGTGATGAAGAAAAAATTGATCATCTTGAATAACACAATGGAGGATCTATTAGAATGGGTAATGATGCACCTTTTATGGTTAGAGGAAAAGAATTCCTGATGATAAATGATAAAATTAGATGTGACAATGCTTACTGGGTAAAAGCTCTAAACTATAATTTGCTAAGTGTGGCACAACTAAACAATTCAGGCCACCGAGTTGCTTTTGAGAGCAAGAAAGTTAAAATATTTGATGATGGAGGAAGACTTATTGGAACTAGAACATAATCAAGAGGTAATTTGTTTTATCTTGATAATGATTAGTCTTCTTATTTAATGATGAAAGATGAAGATGCATGGTTGTGGCATAAGAGGTTATGTTATGTGAATTTTGATAACATGATTAACATTAGTAAAAAGAAAAAGTTTAGAGGTCTGCCTAACTTATCTAAGCCTAATATGTTATGTGTCATGAATGTCAGAAAGGTAAAATGACAAAATCTAGTTTCAAAAGAAAAGATTATTCAACAAATAAATTACTTGAGTTAGTGCATACCGACCTATGTGGTCCTATGAGAACCCAAAGTTACTATGGAGATTTTGTTGATGATTATACTAGATTAATGATAGTCATGTTCTTGAAGGAAAAATTAGAGGCATTTAAGATGTTCAAGTGGTATAAAGAAAAAGTTGAGAAAGAGACTGGTAAAGAATTGAAATGCTTAAGATCTGTCTAAGGTGGTGAATTTATTTCTGATGAATTTACTAACTTTTGTAATGAGCATGGTATTAAAAGATAGGTCTCTACACCAAGGACACTACAAAAAAATGGAATAGCTAAAAGGAGGAATAGGTCAATAGTTGACTGTGTGAGGACACTAATGTTACAAAAGAATGTTGCTTATACATACTAGAGAGAAGCAGTCAACACAACTGTTTATGTTCTGAACTGAGTATAACTGAAGAAGGACACTAATAAGACACCCTATGAGTTATGGTTTGGTCGCAAACCCACTGTAAGTTATTTCAAGATTTTTGGAAGTAAATGCTTTATTCTGAAAGATGAAAGAAATGGAAAGTTTGACTCAAAAGGTGATGAAGGGATATTTCTGGGATATTCCACTAAACGTAAAGCATACAAATGTCTTAACAAAATAACTAATGAAATGATTGAAAGTACTAATGTTCAAGTTGATGAGTTTGATGATAAGAATGTAGAGGAAAGCACAAAGGAATTGGAAGACTACGGTAGATTCAATTACACTGAACAACCAGAGTACCTACCAACACAGCAGACAATGACAACCTGTCAATAGGAAAACAATACTGATGAATAGGAAAAAGAAACCAACAAGCAGGAAGCACCTACTAAGCAAGAAAATGAACCTACATAAGATGAACAAGAAATAAGAGATCAGATACTGACAAGATTTGTCAAAAGACATCATCCTGAGACAAAAATCATTGGAGATAGACAAGATGGCATGCAAACAAGAAGTAAAGCAAGACAAGGTAATGTCTAGTTTGTGAATATGAACCAAAGAATGTAAAAGTTGCATTAGAAAATGATGAATGGGTTAATGCAATGAAAGAGGAAATAGAATAGATAGAGAAGAACAAAACCTAGAATTTAGTAGCCACACCTAAGGACAAGAATGTCATCAATACTAAGTGGATATTCAGAAACAAGCTTAATGAGAATGGAGAGGTAACAAGGAACAAAGCTAGGTTAGTATACAAGGGACATGCACAGGAGGAAGGAATAGATTATGGTGAGACTTTTGCACCTATTGCTAGATTTTTTGCAAACCCTGGAGAGTCACACATGGTTGCTACAAAGAGAATCTTAAGATAACTAAAGAAAATTGAAGATTGTGGACTATGGTATCCTAAGAAAGGCAAGTTTGAACTTAAGGTATACACTAATGTTGATTGGGCTGGAAATGTGGATGATAGAAAGAGTACCACCGGAGGAGCATTCTTCTTCAGTTAAAGACTTGTTACATGGACAAATAAGAAATAGTCTTGCATTTCCTAGTCTACAGCTGAAGCAGAGTATGTTGATGCTACTACTAACTGTTCAAATATTTCATATATCAAGCAAGTGTTGGAAGGAATCAATGAGGTAATCACTGAGCCGGTGATTATATATTGTGAGAACACTAGTGCTATTAATATTTCAAAGAATCTAGTGATGCAGTCTTAAACAAAGCATAAATCTATTAAGCATCACTACTTAAGGGAACAAGTATAGGAGAAGAAAGTAAAGATAGAATTTGTTAAATCAAAAGAACAACTTGCTGACATATTTACAAAGCCTCTACCAAAGGATACATATGAATACTTGAGGACTAGACTTGGGGTCTGTCCCCTGTCTACTGGTCACTAAGGTGATTTGGAGGTTACATCAGGCTAATCTTATCAGAAGATCATACATGTTGATGCAGAAGAGTTCACACTTTGGACTTATGTCTAAGGTTGTGAAAGGTTGAAGTACTGGAATAGATTTTCATAACAGTATACTAAGATACAAAGAATGCACCAAACAACAAAGAGTTACATGACTACTACAAAGTTGTATGTTTTTATTGCTCTTTGGCATTGTTGTCAAAGGGAGAGAGATCAATATGAAAGAATATGAAGCCAAAGACAAAGGGAGAGAAATATAGAAAAGGGAGAGCATTGAAGATCAGTTACTAAGAATAGAAGAAAACCTATGAGCTAAA
Organism: Chamaecyparis obtusa; assembly: GCA_027943335.1. Classification (NCBI taxonomy): domain Eukaryota; kingdom Viridiplantae; phylum Streptophyta; class Pinopsida; order Cupressales; family Cupressaceae; genus Chamaecyparis; species Chamaecyparis obtusa. The sequence continues at coordinate 105,823 of BSBK01010972.1, read as the reverse complement.
AAGATCATATCTGCAGAAGTCAGTCTGCACTTGCAAATGATTTTATGTAATGTAGTGATTAAACATATTAAGCTAGGGAGAGCTTGTACCGAGTTACATCATTTTTTGGCAGAGTTGTAGAATACATGTTTGGTATGTGTATGGCATATTTCATATTGCTTATGTTTCCATCAATTCCAAAGGGAGAGATTAATGAACTATAATTGATTTGAATAAACTGTATGACTTGAAGATGTGTGATTTAAGATCACTAAGTTATTGATTAGATATGTAAGATGATTAAATCAATAATATGTTGTCATTGATGTCAACTAGTTTTGACAATAATTATCTTGTAAGTTACTATAACCAAACATCTATAGAAAGAAGAAGACAAGAGATGAAGAACAGATATATCTACATGAGGAAGATGGATATGACAGATAAGGATAAGGAACACATTGGCTAACTTATGAATGAGTCTATGACCTTATGTTATTGACTTGATTATGTTGCATTCATCTATGATGAAGGATAGAGAAAAATGCACAAAGTAGTGTGGTTGGTTAAAGAATCATTCCAGTATACACCGACGTAGTGTAGTGTATACCAAGCATAATATAAATCGAGCTTGTGTTCACCGACACATTTCTTTGTTAATCGAGAAGAAGAAAAGAACTAAATGACTAGTTTAGCCGATGAAAGTTGATGAGCTGGAAAGTGTTATGATTATGAGGATGAAGCTCATTTTTGTTATGAAGATTGATAGCTAACATAATTCAAAGTAGATCTAAGGGATTGAAATAAAACATGTTACTGACATATCAACTAAGGAAGGTTTAAGCGACAAAATCAACAAAGGAGATTAAGCGGCAAAATCTGATGGATGGAATTAAAATGATTTACTTGTCTATTTAAGAGATTGGGATTTCATGATGAAATAATGCCAAAAGAAGGAGACTACATAGATATCTTGTGAACAAGCTTCATGCATGCCTGATCAAACTGGTTAAGGAGAACCAAACTGCAAAGATTACCTAGTGTTAGAAAGCTATAATCGAGCGACAGTAAGTTACTGAATATTGATTGAAATAGAATTAATATATTGATCAGAGGATTTGAATGAGCTTAATATAGATTTGATAATCTAAAATTGAAGTTGTGTTGTAATCAGATCACCTACTATTACATTTTAACTATTGTAAATAGATAAATCTCTTACCAGAGTGGACTAAAATTCTTGTAATGTCATTCATAGAGTGTATATTTGTTATCTTGTCAACCCCATAATGAATGTTGGTTGGATGATAATGGTTGGTCTAAAATCCTCTAACAAGGTCACACCTCACAGTGTGTTTGTAACCTTTAACAAGGTTTGGTCTTCACCGACCTCACTTCAGAAGAGTAAATTTTTTTTGGGTTGCCAGTCCCAGGTGGTTTTTCCCTTTATAGGGTTTCCACGTTATATCTCTTGTGTTACGTGTTAACTATGATAATTTTTTTATGTCATACTCTACATGTTGCATATTGGATTTGATCAGTAAGAACTATATGTTATTAACTAGTAATCGGTAAAAGCACAGACAAAATACTATTTTATGTTACAGAGCTGTAGAAGTTTTAGTAAACTATTTTTGGATATACATTTTGTGATTGGGACTGTGGATAACTGATTCCCCCCCACCCCCCCTCTCAATTATTCTAACACATGAGTGGAAAAAATCCTTCAAGACCAATGAAGGTTTGTATGAATGGCTTGTCATGCAATTTGGTTTATCCGGCCATTGCCCCCTCCACATTCATGAGGCTCATGAATGAAGTCCTCAAAGACTACATAGGCAATTTTTTGGTAGTATATCAAGATTATATACTGATTTATAGCAAGACAAGGAGTGAGCACCTAGAACATCTTGTTGGACTAACCACCAATGTCTCCCTTCAGGATTCGTGACATGGTTTAACATCCTCCAGTGTTCTATAAGTCTAGTGGTTGTATCGAGCATTAATAGGTAATTTTCTGGTGCAATGGAAACTACTACTTGTAACAAGTGGTATTAGAGCTTGGTCATAGGTTTGAATCCCCTCGGGTGATGCTGAGGGGGGGATTGTTGGACTAACCACCAATGTCTCCCTTTAGGATTTGTGACATGGTTTAACAGCCTCATGTGTTCTATAAGTCTAGTGGTTGTATCGGGCATTAACAGGTCAATCTTTTGGTGCAATGACAACTACTACTTGTAACACATCTTGATATTGTTTTCAAGAAGCTACATGATGAGAAGTTGATGATCAATTTGGAGAAGTGTGAGTTCATCAAAATAGAGCTAGTGTACCTTGGATTTGTTCTATCACATGGCAATCTGAAAATGGACAAGAGAAAAGTGGAGGTTATCATGAATTGGACTACTCCAAGGATAGCAATAGGAGTAAGGAGTTTTCGTGGCCTTGCACAATATTATAGGAAATTCATAAGGCAATTTAGTGCAATTTGTGCTCCTATGTTGGATACTATAAATGGAGGCATGAAGACCAAGTTTTTATGGAATGAGCATGCTAAAAAAAGCTTTGAGTTGTTGAAGGAAAAGATAGCTACCCAACCTATTTTAGTGTTTCCAAGCTTTGAGAAGCTTTTCACCATTGAGTGTGATGCTAGAAATGTAGCTATTGGGGATGTTCTAAGCCAAGAGGGTAGTGTTAGAAATAGGGAATACTAAGAGGGGGGGTGAATTAGTATTCTACAAACTTTATCTTTTTCCCAAATATGGATATAACAAATTTTCTTCACACATGCATAACATAAGAAACTAAATAACATGCATAGCAATAACATCAAAGAACTCATAACACATTGTTTGTTCTTGAGGAAACCTTGGCCAAGGGAAAACCCTAGTGGGGATGGTACCCACAAAGATCCACTAATCAAAAGTATCATGTTAAGGATATTGACCCTATTAGGAGTCTATTACAAGCATATAGTGTATCAGTCCTGATTAAGGGACTATAGGCCTTGTTAGAAGCCTCAACCCTGTTAGGAGTTGTCAATACAAAATCTAATTACTAGATGAGCCCACTGCCCAAAAAAGTAATATACAATGTATAAAAAATAGGTCAAGGTACATAACCTTATTCTGCTTGTATAAATATTTCTTTTCTAATCTTGTCTTCGCATCATCACTATTACATTCACTTTTCTATATTCACTTCACTCTTTACTTTACAATTACAATTGCATATATATACAAGTTATTAAGGCTAATAAATTTACATGGTCAGCTTCCATAGATCATTATATAAGAGTTACCATCTAGGATGTCATCCCTTTATATTTTTAAGTCATTATTTTGATAAAAATAAAAATCCCTTAACTCTTTACCAATTCTGCCTTCATATTCTATTCTGTCGGCTTCACACTGTCTTCGGTAAAACTATCATAACTAATTCCATACGTGTTGTACTGACTTGCACTCTGATATGGGTCATCATTAGCCATCATAGAGTCTATGTTCAAGTTCACAAGCACTAAACTCACTCTAGTCAACATCACAAACAAAAATTGTGTCCTGGTACACTGTGAAAACACTGTCTCACACTTAGACAAATTTGTGATGCATTCTGCTATACTTTCTCTCTTACTTGTACAATCTTCATGAGGATCATATGTTTCCATAATGACAACATCTATGTACTCACTTCAGCAAAATTGCCAACAATCTCCCTCTTTGTCATTGGTGGCAACATATGAGAAAATTTGGCTAAGTGTACAATAACAAAATTTCAAAATTGTCTCAAAATTGCCCATAGTATAAGATATATACTATCCTTATATCTCCTAAAAACTAATTCTTATATACTGCAATACTCCCCCTAAGAGTATACATAATACTATCAATCTTATACTCTATATAATTCTCAATTTTCTGTATATCTCTCCCCCTTTGACAACAATGATAAAATAAAGTAGGAAGGCTAACAAAATTGTAACACAAAAGATTATACCTTAAATATCTTATTGCAAAGCAGGTAGGCTTGCAACACAATCTGAAAAATCAACTTTTATGGCTTCTAACTCCTTTTCCCATGACTTCTTGATGGAATTTTCCACATTAAGTAGTGTGCTTAGTCCATAAATTGTAATTTGACATGCTTGGAGGGTCTCAAAGTTAAATTTCTGAAATGATATCCTAGCTGTAAGACATTCTTCCAGTTGCTCTTTAATAACACTTATCTTCATGGAAGTATGTTCTCTCAGAAGAGTGAGTCTCCTCATTTTTTTGTTCCTCTCATCTTGTAAAATTCTTATTTCATCATATAGCTTCCAAAATTTCTTCTCAACATGACTAATCTTCACATTAGGATTAGAAAGAAGGTTTGATTCATTCTGAATCTCTACTTCCTTTAGCTTGATATGCTTGTCTTCTTCTGTTGCCAAAATCTCTGGTGTTGTACACTATATGTACAAAGACTTTCCTATTCCCAAATGTCTTCTCAAATCCTTGATACAAATATCAAGACTATTGACATCATCTCTGATATTTTGACTGATACTTAAAATCATTCCAGCCTCATAGTCTTCTTGTGCCTTTACCTTTGCAATCTCAAATAGATTTGTAAACTCATCATCAAAGGTTCTCATCTGTTTCTTTTCTTTCTCCAGAGGGTCTGCATCTGCAATTTGTGTGGTTACAACTCCTTGTAACTTTTCAGTTAAGTCCTTCAGACAACCTTCAAGATTCTTTACCTTCTTGTTTTTACCAATAATTTTATTCAGGGAAGTGATCAATTCTAACTAATCAACATCATCAACTTCCCTACCTAAATCTTCAAATAAAGATCCAATTTCTTTCTTATTTTTAGTCTTAGGAGTAAGACTAATGTCTTCTTTTGTAGGAAGGGGTACTTCTACCTCAGTTTCTTTAGGTTCTTTAGTCATAGATTGGGTTAGTTCTGCTTCTTCAGCTCTATCTGGTTCATCAAGAGCCGAATTGTCAACAATGTTTTCTAAGTTCTAAAATACATTTTCTTCAGTGTCCAAAGTAATCTTTGTACCTTCAACATTCATAGATTCTTCTTCAATATTTATAGTAGGTGGAGAAGGAATATCCTCCTATTGTGCTTCTTTCTCTTGCTCTGATGCAACTGAAGTCTCTCCAATAATTTATGCCATAACTTTAATTATTGCTTGTTCTATTTCTGTTCTCACTTTCTCATACTATCCTACCATGATCTAAATGGTTCTCCTCTTAGTCCTCAAAAGAGTGCCAAGGGACTTCAAAATCTATTTAAGATTCTCATCATCTTTCACAACACATAGTTTCTTCACCATATTTTCTCTCATAGTTTTATCTTCTTCTTGTGCTGTCATTTTCCTGTTAACAAGCTTCTTGAATAGGTCATCAGGAATCTTGCCCTGAATAGTGTCAAACTTCTTGTTAGCCAGAATCATGTACTTAACAACAGAATATTAAAGATTCAATCTCTCAGAATAGTTATAAAGGTCATAGTACTTATTCATCTTAGTAAAGTCTCCATCTTGTATGATTTCTTCATTCACTCTCTCAATTCTAGGTTTCCATGCTTTCTTCTTCACAATAGTGTCATCATCTTTAATTATTGCAATTTTCCTAGGGACTGGTGGCACCAAAACTTTTTGCCTCTTACTAGGTCCTGTAGCACTTTCCTTCACTCTCTTGTTGGGTGTGGAAGAAGAGGATCTAGTGGATTTCCTTGTTTCTTTTTCTTCCTCAGGTTCCTCAACTTTCACCTTTACTTGTGTAGGTTCATGCTCAACTGTACTTGATGACAAGGGAGGTACAAACAAGATTTCTTTCTGCTCAATACCTCTAATTGCTGATGTTGTCTTCTTTGTAGTATCAAACACATGCTCTGTCATGCTAGAATCCTTTAATATTTTCTTTATAGTTTTGTCCACTCTCTTCTTAGACTTCTTTTCTTCCATTATAGCTTTAGCAAGGTTGAAGTTTTCTTCAAATGTTCCAAATCTCTTGCACTGGGTGTCCAACTTACTCTTAAGTAACCTGCCAACATATCCTTCCATCTCTGCCTCAGATATCTCATAGCCAAGAGGGTCTATGAACTCAATTATAGGTTCCACTTCTTCAATATAGGTAAAGTTAGTGTCAACCATGAAACATATATCATTTTTATATTTCTCCACAACAGACTATGGAATCCTTGATCTACTAGATGCCATTCTCTAAAATTTCTTCAATACCAACATATTACTTTCATTCACTTTATCAATAACATGTTTCAAATATAATTTATTGATTCTTTCCATAGTGTTTTGTCCATTATTCCAATCATCTGTAACTATGTAAGGAAATCTTCTTAATAGGTGGAAAAACATATAAGTGATCAAAGAAGAAAATCTAAATTGTGCATACTTGGTCTTCTTAATCTTCTCCAAGTTTTCAAATAATTGAATTCTCAGGATTTCACACATATCTAATGGTACCTTGTCAACACATGTAGTATCCCTACCCCTAGTCCAATTTTATAAATGTTATGATTACTTTAGGATGATGGAATATATGTTAGGAAATTATTGATGAAGATGATTTTATTGACCCCATACTTGCATGTGTATGGTTGATGTGCTTGTTTCATATTTATGTTTGACATGCCTGATGTGGTTGAGGGACGGAGTTGTAGTTACTTGCTTGTGAGATCCACACAATCGGCCGATCCCTGCCATTATCTGTTAAATATTTATATATGTTTGTACATGCGGGTGTTGTATGCAAGTTCGCAGGTACCGAGCATTGTCTTCCCTAAATTGTCAGGATGAGCATGCCCTATCACAATATCTCAAATGGTAAGAGAGGGGAGATAACACGGATCCAAAACCCTAACCCAAACCCATTTATCCTAGTTGTTGGATAAGTATCTGTTGACTACCCTATCCGAATTTGTCAAGTTGGCAAAGTTCGTGGATCCCTTTCTGGTGTTGCTTGGTTTTGGTTTTTTTTAATTTTATGTCATATGATTTCAGTTGATTTGTGATGATGTGAGTGATTTTATATGTTTATTCATTTATTGATTATAGTAGAATTATTTTTGTTTAGATTATTTTATGTAATTATCAATGTTAGGTGCATAGTAAATTTTAATGATTAAATATGCTCCTAGGATTTAATTGAGTAAATTAAATTAAAGTTAATTATTTGAGTATTTGGGAAATTAATATCATACTTGGAAAATAATGTTAAATTTAATTCCTATGTTTTGTATGATTATTAATTAATTAAAAATTAAATATTAGGATATTTGGTTTTAATTAATTAATTGCGTGAAAATATAATTTAATATTGTCTATTAGATATTAAATTAATGAATTGCATGATTTAATGATTTTAGGAATATTGAATTATTTAATAATAGATTTTATTATTAACATGTGCTTTATTGAATTTGAAAGTGATTTGTTTGAAAATGGTGACAACTTGTCTTTAGGAGACTAAGTTGAGTTGTGCACAATTAGATTTATTTTAATTATTAATTAAGTAATTTCTCTCAACAAGAGTGGGAGAGTTTGATTAGGAGTTCTTTGTGAGTCATCTAGGGTTTTGCTTGATTGGTGGAATTGATTTCCAAATAGAGGGAGTTTGCATTCATTTTGAATGGACTCAGATTTTGGAGAACCTTGGAGAGAGCTTTTGGAAAAAAAATTTGGAATTGCTTGGTGTTCTTGAGCATTTGTGTGTGTGATTGGATTTCTGGGTAAAGTTTATTTGCATCTGGATTCGGGGATTGTATGCATTGTGATTCAGATCTGTAGGTGGAGCTTTTTTGTTGTCAGATCTGAGGGTTTTAGCGTTCTATAGGCCTTCTTATTTAGTATTTAGCATTGGAATTGAGGTAGGGATTTGTGGAGTTTTCCTATGAATTCATCAATAATTCTTTATGTAATTTCTCTATGTTTGTTTCAGTTTGTAGATATAGATATGTTTCTATATATGCTTTCAATTTGAGGTTTAGAAAGCTCATAGGATTGCTATTTTATAATTTTATGCAAACTTGGCACAGTAGGGTTATGCTGTCCGATTTTGGATTAAAAATTCATCCTAAAACTCTTAGAAAATGAAAAATCAATCTCTATATAGTTAGTTCTATAGTTTGAATAAATTAATTAAGTGGGTTGTTGTCAAAAATCCAATTTGGGTGAAAAATTACCATAATGGAAAAAAAATTTCATCCTCTGTTAAAAAAAATACAATAAAAATAAAATTCCAGAAAGGACAAAACTAGTCTCATAAATCTTATTTGATGTTAAATAGTTCAATTAATTAGTTGGGAAAAAGACAAATTGGAAAAAGTCTAATATGGGCATGTTTTGTGTAAAAAACCCAGCTTTCCATTTTTAGAAAATTTTTATTCTGTACTCATATTTCAATTTTCAGAAATGTACAGTTGTGCTAAAAAAATATATTAAATTTTGGTTAGGTATATATTCTTCTTTCTTTTGAAGAAATATATAGATTCTTTTTATAAAAATGTTTTTTTAAAAATAAAACATTAATGAAAAGTTTCAAAAAAAAAAGGATTGTCCTTATTTTATTTTTTTTAAATATTAAAATGTTTTAAATGGGAGTGGGGACCACCACCCCCCCAATCTCCCCTTGGCCAGCGGTATGAAGCTATCGCACGATAGACCAAGTCTGTCGCACGACAGACTAAGTACTACTGACGATAGTACTTAGGCTATCGTGAGGCAAGCCTAGGGCTGCCGCGTGTAGCCTGGGATAGGATGCGGACCCCAGTCCCCCTTCCCAAAGTGATTTTTCTTTTTTTTTTTTTAATAAAATAAAATTTGTTTTTTTTATATATTAAATTTTTCTATTATTAAATTCGTAATTAATAAATTTGTTATTAGTAAATTTGTTATTTAGTTTTAATAAATTTTATTAATGATGTTTATTTGTTTTATGATAAGCTTATTTTTTAATAATTTATTTAATAATAAATTTGTTTATTATGAGTTATACATAATAAAGTCTTTTTTCTTAAATAGAATTAATTTTATTTATAATTTTTATTAATACTTTATTATTGGATAATAATAAATTTTATTAGTAAATTTTATTAAATTTTGGTAAAGTATGTTAATAATTATTATTTAAATTAATAATTGTTTTATTGGAATAAATCAATGTTGTTAAATCTTATGACTAGTAGGCAATAAATTAGGTTTGATTTATTGATTGAATTTGGGTTACTTATTTAATTTGGTTTAAGTATGTATAGTATTACGTGATGCATTTATATGATCAAATTGGATTTTTATTTAATGCTGAAAACGTATGAATTATCTTTTCTTATGTACATGTGCATTATTTACTATTGAAATTGGGCTTTTAATTATGTTAGATCTTAGGACAACATGAGAGAATATTCTTTATTTATGACATTGTATAATGTTTATGTTATGTTTCTCTTAGCAGTTTTATGTCTTCCTACTTTTTGAATTCAATTATGATGATTATAAAATGAAAATGATTATGGTTCAGTTTCAGTTCCTTATGGCGTGAGTGTTGTTTTCTTCGTGCCTGGAATGTCTTCTTGTGCTTATTGTGTTATCGGGTACTAGAAGACCTAAGGGGAAAATAGAGGCTAGGGTATGAGTTGGTTGGATATGTTCTTAGCATTATGTTTGATGTGTGTGTGTGTGTATTCTGATCATCACCTAAGTTTACCATTTTGGCTCATGTTGTATTGAGTTTTGCTTCATATTCTATAGAGGAGAATATGATATTGGCTATTTATGTCTGATCCACGGGATCATGTGTATATTCTTTTGTGAACACTTTGAGAGTGTTTTGTGATATCATGGTCATATGAGAACCAGTATGTTCCTATTATTTTGTGGAACAATCCTGAGGGACATTATTATTTTTTTGTGATCTATGTGAGATCTATGAGCCTAGGGTAGTTTACCTAGATATGTAGTAGGAGGTGGCTTGCAATAAGCACTGGGGCCCACAAGTGGCTGCCAGGGTCACTTATTATTAAGTATCTTAATCAAGTGATAACATAATATAACATTGAGAGATTTTAAAATGAACCTAATAAGATATGGTCCTCACCCAGGTGTCAGTGCTAGTACAGACTAAGATGGTGTTGAGAAGATGACTAGCCCCCTTTTTAGGGATGAGTTGGCATAGTTGATGAATTTATTAGTACGAGAGGTCATTGATACCATGTATGGTCACTTGAGTGCTGAGATCTAGCAAGATTACCAAGATGAGACTCAAGGGTTAGATGTACATGATGAAACCTTCTTATGCATAGTCTAGTTATCCTACATGTGTTGGTTGCCTCTAGAATAGTGAGTCTTTCATGGTATTATTATTTTTTCACCTTGAGTTAGAGATCTTTCAGGATCCTTTCCTTAGCTTGATCTATTTGATGTTTTCTATCCGAGTGGGATCTTTTGTTGTCTCCTCAGCACGGTGGGAGTGGACCATTTAGGTTCACAAGGTTGGGTGGTAGTGATTCTTTTACCATTTGAGATTCTGACATTCGTGCACCAGTGTTGGATGATCCCTATAGCAGTTGTTCCTTCTTGATCTTCATTGTTGGAGAGGTGTTCTTCATGATCTTCTTCCTTGTGATCTTGTACCTTTGTATCAGTTCTTTAGAGATATCATGATGTACCGCTTCTCAGTTATTGTATTACATACCCTGTGACATGTGCAGTGGATGTAGATTTATGGATACTTTATGGTACTAGTTGTATTTATGTCATCTTCTATGTGATGTTTTTTTATCCTTCATTTGTTTATATGAATTTTGTAATTGTACCTTATCTAAATTAATTAATTAATTAATGTTAAAGTAATCATCATCAAGGAACCCTTGAGAGTTGTAACCTATGTTGGTTGTTTATGTTATGTGAGTTAATGGTAATTACTTCCGCATTGATGCGTATCATGTATGTTAACTTTTTTTTTAAAAAAATTATTCTGCAAACTTAGATGCATGTTTAGGTTAAGTTATTTTGGGTTCCCTGGTGGGGCATTACAACACACATCAAATATGATATATGTACCATACTAGCTACCATATCATCTTCTCTAGAATTTGCACAAAACTTAGTGGTTAGGATTTTGCACAAATATCTCACATCATCTTGCTTGATTTTACTAATTACAATTCCTCTACCATTATAGGATGAACCTCTGTTATCAATAATTTTTTTCCTCATATTCTTCTCATTTAAGGGAATAGCACCAAATTTAGATAATCCAGTTACATCATGAATCAAATCAGCGATAATGTCTATTACTCTATCCTCTTAGCCAAAATTTCCCAATATGAATTCTGCTCAAAATGATCTTAGTGCATTCTTCATCGTCAAACTCATATTTCAATGAATACATAACAATCTCATTGTCTTTCAAATGTTCATATTCTTGCTTCAAAGACATATCATGATTGTAAATCTTCTGATACTCACTGGTAAAGTCACTATCACTTAGGGTTTCAATCTTACATCCAAGATAACTTCTTACATTTTCCAAATGCAAAACTTCATCTGGTATGGATGATAGTGCTAACTTAGGATCATCTTCCAAGGGTTCTACTAGTTCTCTCTTCAATCTAGGTCTATTCTTATCTCTGACATTTTGAATTAAGGATACATCCATGATTGCTTCTAATCTCTTATATTGATTCAAAGATCTATCAAGATAAATACCTCAAATTCATGATTTTAGGGCTTCCGTAGATTCAGCGCTTCAATCTTTCACCAAATCACTGCAAAATGCTTCCAATCACTACTTTCTACTCTTCCAAACACTTCAATTCACTTTGATAGACAAATAACTTCGATCATAACCTTTTATCACTTGAATCTCACTTAGGTCTAACATCGCATTCAATTCTTTTGCCGCTTCATTCCAAAAAGTTGTTTCTATTAACTTGCAAAACTTAAAACTTCTTGCGATCTCACAAAACATAGTATTTTCTTTTGCACTCTTAACCAAACATTAGTACATCATAAACTACCTTACATTAACTGCACAAGACTTAATGCATCATAAATCTACTTCTACACTAATTCTAAGTTCCTAAACTACTGCAATTTACATAATTTAAGTTCTTAAAGATAGGTCAAGTAAGGATTCACTCTTACCACTTGATTCTTCACCTTTCTGATTACCTTCAATGTTGAATATGTCTCCTTGATCTATGCCTTTAACAAACTTTACTTCATCTTCATTACTGCAACAGCCTTTTTGACTATTTCTTGTACTTTCATTTCTTCTTGCATGATTCCTAGGGTTAGGGTTAGGATGATAAGTTCCATTGTTCATTCTACAAAATCTTGATGTATGTCCAATCTTGTTACATATCTGACAAACAATTCCATTGTTCCCATATCTCGGTCCTTGCTAATTGATCTATGACCTACAATTTCTAGCAATGTGTCCAACCTTGTTGCATCTATAACATACTACTCCATTTCTTTTGTTCATATCTTTAGTAGGTCTCTTATCTACATTGTTAGTAATCCTAAACATTCTACTACCATAATTATTCTCAATAACTTCAGATTTTCTACATTCAATAGCTCTATGTCCAAAACCATTACAATTATAACAATAACCATTAAGAGGTTTAAATTGTTTACCTGTGCAATCTCTCTTCATGTGACCAATAGTATTACAACTAAAACATCTACCTTTGAATTCTCTTTGCATACCTTTGGGTGATCCGTCTTGCTTCAATGATTCTTCTTCTTTAGGTGCATCTTCAGATTTGTTGATCTCATCTGACTTCTTTTCATCAATGCTTTTACATACTTTTAGATCTGGTTCTTTTCTTTCATCATTTGTTCTGAATACATTAAATCCAAGTCCAATCTTATCATAGGATGGTTTCCCAAAAGATACTTGTTCATCGATATTCACACTATTTGAAGATAGCCTTTCAAGCTGTTGTTTGGATTGAGTCAATTCACCTTTCACAATCTTATTGTATTTCTCAAGTTTTGTATGCTGCAAATTTACTTTCTCAAATTCAGATGTTACTATGCCAAGTTTAGATCTTAATTCTTCATTTTCAATCTTCAATCTTTCATTCTCAGATCTCAGATTTGCTTCATTTTTGTCATTTCCATCTTTCAAACTTAGTTTCAATTTTTCTATCTTTAGTTCATGCTTAAGGATCACATTTTCTTTTTCTAAATTGTCATCACAATCTTCAATAAGAACTTTTGATTCCTTTTTAGATTTTAGATCTTCTATCTTGTTTTTCAATTTCTCAATAAGGTTCTTTGCATCATCATATTTCCTTTTCAGAGTGTTTCTTTCATCAGTAAGCATATCAATCTATTCAAGAGCTTCATCAAGATTCTTATGTAGCTGATCCATATCCATAGAGATCCTACTCAAGCTAATAGGCTTTCCTTGAATGATTCTTCTCTGAGTAACTATGCTCTAATACCAATTTTTAGAAATAGGGAATACTAAGAGGGGGGGGTGAATCAGTATTCTACAAACTTTATCTTTTGCCCAAATATGGATATAACAGATTTTCTTCACACATGCATAACATAAGAAACTAAATAACATGCATAGCAATAACATTAAAGAACTCATAACAAATTGCTTGTTCTCGAGGAAACCCTGGCCAAGGGAAAACCCCGGTGGGGATGGTACCCACAAAGATCCACTAATCAAAAGTATCTTGTTAAGGATATTGACCCTATTAGGAGTCTATTACAAGCATATAGTGTCTTAGTCCTGATTAAGGGACTATAGGCCTTGTTAGAAGCCTCAACCCTGTTAGGAGTTGTCAATACAAAATCTGATTACTAGATGAGCCCACTGCCCAAACAAGTAATATAAAATGTATACAAAATAGGTCAAGGTACATAACCTTATTCTTCTTGTATCAATATTCCTTTGTTTCTCTTATCTTCACATCATCACTATTACATTCACTTTTCTATATTCGATTCACTCTTTACTTTACAATTACAATTGCATATATATACAAGTTATTAAGGCTAATAACTTTACATGTCAGCTTCCATATATCATTATCTAAGAGTTAAAATCTAGGATGTCATCCCTTTATATTGTTAATTCATTAGTTTGATAAACAAAATAATCCCTTAACTCTTTACCAATTCTGCCTTCATATTCTATCCTATTGGCTTCACACTATCTTCGATAAAACTGTCATAACTAATTCCATACATGCCATAATAGCTTGTGCTCTAAGATGGGTCATCATTAGCCATCATAGAGTCTATGTTCAAGTGCACAAGTATTGAACTCACTCCAGTCAATATCACAAACAAAAACTATGTCCTGGTACACTGTGAAAACACTATCTCACACTTGGACAAATTTGTGATGCATTCTGCTATACTTGCTCTCTGACTTGTGCAATCTTCATGAGGATCATATGTTTCCATAATGACAACATCTATGTACTCACTTTAGCCAAATTTCCAACAGGTAGATCGGTGGCTTTTCATTCAGAGAAGTTAAGTGAAGCCAAGAAGAAGTACTCTTCTTATGACCTTGAGATGTATGCATTGGTCCAAGCTCTAAGGAAATGGAGGCACTACTTGCTTCCCAAGGAATTCATAGTGTATTCAGACAACAAAGCACTTAGCTTCCTGAATCCACAAGAAAATTTGAGTCACAAGCACATGAAGTGGGTTGAATACCTACAAGCTTATACCTTTAATATCAAGCACAAAAAAGTTGTCTTCAATAAAGTGGCAGATGCATTGTCTAGAAGAGCTCTCACTATCCAACAGATTCAGTTGAAGAGGATGGGGATATATCACTTCTAGGATCTATATCCCGATGATGAAGATTTTGCAGACATTTATAAGGTATGTGCTAAATACAAGATGTTGGTATTAAGTATGATTGTCATTAGTGACAACACTTATTTAGACTCTACATGCTTACCGAGCAGAACATTGTTTATCAAGCAGAACAATGTTTATCAAGTAGAACAGTGTTTACCGAGTGATGAGATGAGTAGCGTTTACAAAGTGCCAGCACGGTAAATAGGGAATTTAGTCTCTACCGAGTCTCTAGTATATACCGTGTTCAAAACTACAACTAAGTGGTTAGTATGGACCGTGCCTCCACTTCTAACGAGTACATGATGATGCCGAGTAATGCAGTGGATGTCGAGTATCAGAAAGTCACCGAGTTAGTTTGTAGTAACCAAGTCACTATATTTGGGCCGACTCAATAATATTTGTGTTAGCTTGTTTAAAAGCTGACTTTGTAATTATTTTGTAATTGTTTTGGATTGATATATAAACAATGTTTTATATCATATCCAAGGTGTGAAATAGCGAAGTATAAAGAAGAGAGAAAGGTAGAGATAAGTGAATTACAAAGGGCTATAGTAGTATAAGAAGTAGCAAAGATCTATCCATCACAGAAGGTGATCAGTACATCAGAGAATCTCAATCAGCAAGTATAGTTGCAAGTAAGAGATCTACTGTTTCATCCTAATAGGTGAATCAACTTAAAATCCTTTAACCGAGTAGACTTAACAGTATTTGTAAAATCTCTTAACTGAGTGCATAATTTATTGTATGTTTGTAAATCCTCTAACAAGGTGGACCTAGCAGTCCTTATTGCTCCTAACAGGGCAGATCATCAGAAGTGATCATTGTAAGCCTTAACCGACAAAATTTATACTGCAGTATTGAATTTTTGTGGGTATCATCCCCACCCCAGTTTTACTTTCTACTTGGAAGGTTTCTGGGTCACCAAATCTCTATGTTCAAAGTGTTATGAATGTTTTATTCTTTCTGTTACTCATGCATGCAGTCAGATTATCAATCTAATATTATTAAGATCTGAATTTGTTAAAAGTTTTGAAGTTACTAATTCACCCCTCCCCTCTCAGTAACCTGGATAGTCTTGAATATTTCCAACAATTGGTATCAGAGCTCCAAGGTTCTCAAAATAAAGTTTGATAGCTTGAGAAAATATTCAAGACAATGGAGATATTCAGACTTAACAAAGTAATTGAGAATGAAAAGCTAGATCTGGAAATGGCCATAACTCAACTCAAAGAAGCAAGAGAGCATCTTTCCCTTTCCCTAAAAAGAAGGAAGGAACTTGCAAATCAGATTAATGACCACCAGTATGTTGAAGAAAAGATTGAAGACTTTTTCCCTTCAAGAAGTTCAGATGAAGCAAACAATGCAATCAAAGAACTTTTTGAAAAGAGTGGATCTTTGCAAGAAGAAGTAAGAAAATTGAAAAGAGAATAGGAAATTCAGTCAACAAGATTTTGTGAAATCTTGGAACAAAGAAACAAGATGAAAGATGAAATAGATGAAAAGAATAATGAAATCCAGAATCAAACCCTTCAGCTAGAAAACTTTATTGATCAAATCTCCAATGCAAATGAAGAAATCTTGACTCTAAGATCAGAAAATGAAAATATAAGAGAGGAGCTGAGATCTGAAAAGAAAATCAATTTAAGATTGATGAGTAACCTAGATGCTGAAAGGCAAATCAATGAGAGAATGTTGAAATCTCAAGAAGATATGAATCAGGTGTATGAACGAAACCTTCATAGGCAAAAAGGAAAAGCAGGACTTGGATACAAAGAGGAAGGTGAATCCTCCAAACAAGGTACTCAAAAGAATCAGAAACCTACTTGTAATCACTGTGGCAAAATTGGTCATACTTCAAACAAATGTTGGAGCAATGGAAAAGAAAAATTCAATGGAAAATGCTACAATTTAAATCAGCATGGTCATAAAGCAAATGAATGCAAGGAGAAACCAAGATTTAAAGGCAAATGTCTCAAATGTAGCAAACAAGGTCATAAGGCATTAGAATGCAGAACTAAAACACGCAATCCAGCAGAACAAATTATTAAAGTAATTTTTGGTTGGGATTGCAACACTTGGTGTAGATGTCATTACTGTGGAGAATATGGACACATTGGCATGAATTATATAAGGCATCACTTGAGAAAAAGGGATTCTACCATAAGATGTTATAATTGCACTAAGCTTGGTCACATAGCTAAAAACTGCATGAATTTAAACAAAGTTGAAGATGAAAAGAAAGAAAAAGCAAATAGCATTAGGAAGCAGATAAGACAATAGTGGATTCCTAAACCTACTGAGCAAACCAGTCCAAGTAATGAAGTCACTCATGAAGGGAGTGGCTCTATGAACTCTAACTAAGTCTCCAAGAAAGCACTGGAACTGTATCTTCATAGACATATTCCAAAATAGTTCCTGAACTAAAAGGAAGAAAGATTCAAATCAGTATGCAAGATACAACAGGATCACAAGAAGGTCGGTATCAGTTACCACCGAGCAAGGTCAGGAGTAACCTAATTTCATTTGGTTACCAAGTAAGGTTGGAGAAGTATGAATTCATATGTTCTCCAAGTTGCGGAATCTTCATCGAGCATTTAATGCATAGTGGATGATAGTCTGTCAAATTCAATACCCTAATTCCTATGGAGCATTAATGACAAAGTTTTAACAAAAAGCATGAAATTGAGTTCATTCTTCACCGTGAATATCAGCATATTGAGCAGAGAAATTTCTAGTGCGATCAAGCAATTCGAAACAAAATTTTGAAGCAAAAAATTTTCTACTGAGCTACCATGGCTTCATCCAGCACCAAAGTAAAGAAAGGTTCAAAAATGTTAGTTCATGGAGAATGGAAAGTGCCAGATTTCAAACTCGTGCCCGCGGTTGCAGAAACCCTAGATCTGAGTGGAGCTCAGTCTCAAATTCCTCCAAAGGTACTTCTTGTAAATGACATTTGTAGTCATTTTAAAGGTACAATTCAAGAACTTGGAACCCTAGAGATAGATGTTGTTCATGATGAAGTGTGTGTTGATGGTGTTCTCAAATCAGGACATAAACATTTGGAAGATAAGGGTTTAACACATATCACCCACTTGCCTCAGGGTTTCCAGATAAAATGGATAAGATATATTCTAAGTTGAGTGCATGAAGGTAAAATTTGGCTTGAGAAACTAGTGGAAATAACAAAGAAGATGATTCAATGAATCACTGGTCTTCCCATGCTTGCCAAGGCTAAATCTACAAAAACCCTAGGTCGGGTAGAGCTGGAAAAGAAAACCCTAGCCAAATGGGATGGTAGAGGTATGAGAATTAATAGCATTACTGATGTAGAACTAAAATTTGGCACATATGTAATAGCTCACAAGATATACAGTTCAAGTCGGCAGAATAGTGTTCCGTGTGAAGCAGTTGACCTAGCCTATAAAATTGTGAAGAACAATCTATCATTTGAACTACCAGATCTTTTGTTGAAACAGTTCAACAAGAATATGGAGAGCATCCAAACCTCAAAGAACAATCCATGTAAGTTTGGCTCACTGTTGGTTTGTTTATTTTTCTATGCTCAAAAGTTTTTCCCATCAAAAGGCACGGTAAAATGGACAAAGGATGTGCCTATTCTTTATCAGATAAATGAGTATATTGCAGAAATGGGTGAGAATTTTACAAGCATAATGGATAACTATTTTGAATCTTTTAAGGAGAAGATGAATAAAAGATTCTGGATTCCACTAAAGTTGGTGGAAGACTATAAAGATGATGTTTGTTTCATGGTTGATTGTGATAGAGTATACATTCCGGAAGTAAGACCTAGGATTGTATGGGTGAAACCTCTTCCTTATGAGGTAAACATTGATGAAACAAAGGATATAATTGAAGCCCTAGTAAATCAGCCTATTGATCCAAAGGCTCCATACTTTGGAACATATGATTAAGCTAAGATAAGAATTGAGCTAAGCATAAAACTTCCACGGGTAGTTAACAAAGGCAGAAAGAGGATGGCCAAGATGCAATCTAGCACACCTCTAATGTTAACCAAGGGCATAGGAGAAGATATTGTAGAAAAATAAGAAAAGGATAAGAGTAAAGAAGAAAAGGCTGAGAAGAAGTTTGAAAATGAAGTGCTTGAGCACATTGCTTAGCAAATAGCTATCAATCAGGCAGGGTTATCTTCAGTTTTGACTAGCATTGAGTCCTCCTATTCCAAGGTAACATCTCTCTTTGTCAAAATCTATAATGTTGCCGAGTTCTCAAAGGAGATTAAAGACAAAATAAATAAGATTGATGAGGATCTGAAGATCAGTGCACAAAAGTTGCAACTTGAACCTAGTTCAAGCTCTGCACATCAGATGACAGTCAGATTCCTATCTGATAAGCAGTCAGAGTTATTGAAAGAAGATGCAAGGATCAGATTAACATTAATAGATATTTAGAACATGATCCTTCCCATCATGGATACAATGTAGAAGCATATTGCATACTCAAAAACATTGATCCATGAAAATCAGTTTTCAATTGCAGATCACATGATTGAACTCTCTGCAGAAGTCCAAGTTGCACTCCATACATGCAAGATTCGGCAAGAGAATTGGGATAGAACTCTAGCACTAATTGGAAATGTGCATTCTGATTTCCTCTCACATTTTGGTATCTCCATGTAAAATATTTATATATACACCTTTGGCATTATTGTCAAAAAGGGGGAGAAAGTATAAATAAGATATTTGTATATATACTGTATAAGGGAGACATGAAATGTTTATACGGCAGTATGACAAAAAAAAATTTTTTTTTGAATAATCAAAACTAGTGTCAGCATCATTGTGTATATAAGTTTTGGGCAATAAGTGTTTTTTTCACTAATGCTAAAGGGGGAGATTGTTGGCATTAAGTATGATTGTCATTAGTGACAACACTTATTCAAACTCTACATGCTTATTGAGCAGAACAGTGTTTACCAAGCAGAACAGTGTTTACCGAGTGATGAGATGAGTAGCGTTTACTAAGTGCCAGCACGGTACAAAGAGAATTCAGTCTCTACCGAGTGACACTATATCTACCGAGTCTCTAGTATATACCGTGTTTGAAACTACAACCGAGTGGTTAGTATGGACCGTGCCTCCACTTCTACCGAGTGCATGATGATGCTGAGTAACGCAGTGGATACCAAGTATCAGAAAGTCACCGAGTTAGTTTGCAGTAACCGAGTCACTATATTTGGGCTGACTCAGTAATATTTGTGTTAGCTTGTTTAAAAGCTGACTTTGTAATTATTTTGGATTGATATATAAACAATGTTTTATATCATATCCAAGGTGTGAAATAGCGAAGTATAAAGAAGAGAGAAAGGCAGAGATAAGTGAATTACAAAGGGCTATAGTAGTATAGGAAGTAGCAAAGATCTATCCATCATAGAAGGTGATCAGTACATCAGAGAATCTCAATCAGCAAGTATAGTTGCAAGTAAGAGATCTACTATTTCATCCTAATAGGTGAATCAACTTAAAATCCTTTAACCGGGTAGACTTAACAGTCTTTGTAAAATCTCTTAACCAAGTGCATACTTTATTGTATGTTTGTAATTCCTCTAACAAGGTGGACCTAGCAGTCCTTATTGCTCCTAACAGGGAAAATCATCAGAAGTGATCATTGTAAGCCTTAACTGGCAAACTTTATATTGCAGTATTGAAGTTTTGTGGGTATCATCCCCACCCCAGTTTTACTTTCTACTTGGAAGGTTTCTGGGTCACCAAATATCTATGTTCAAAGTGTTATGAATGTTTTATTCTTTCTTTTACTCATGCATGCAGTCAGATTATCAATCTAATATTATTAAGATCTGAATTTGTTAAAAGTTTTGAAGTTACTGATTCACCCCTCCCCTCTCAGTAACCTGGATAGTCTTGAATATTTCCAACACAAGAATCATTTTCATAGTAGATATGTTGATTATACTTTGAAAAGTGATATCTTGTTTAAGGGGAATCAATTATGTGTTCCTAGAGGCTCTATTAGAGAGAACTTGATATAAGAAAAGCATAATGGTGCTTTGAGTGGTCATTTTGGGATCACTAAGACTCAAGAACTTGTTCAAAGGTTCTATTATTGGCCAAGGATGAATCTTGATGTTAGGAGGCATGTGGAAAGTTGTGTAGTATGTCAAAAGGCCAAGGGAACTTATTCAAATGTAGGGCTTTACCAACCACTACATATTCCTACTAGGCCTATTATCACTATACAAATTTTTCCAGCTTTGTGCTAATGTTTTTTGAAAATGATCCAAGTTATTGACCTAATGGTTAGGTTTTGTGGTGAAAACCCTAAATTTGATCAAAGCCCTAACCGGTCCTGAGTCTTGTTATAATTTCATGTTACTTTTTGGCTCACTAATCCCCCTAATAAAGCATGTGTTCTTTTCATCCCCATGTATTCATCATTTCACATGCTATGCGGTTAGGTTTTGGAATCAGGGTACCTTTTAATTAATTGATTCTTTCAAAGCCTAAGTTCCCGATAAAATTTTTCAATACTATCAAACCCTTCAAATATGTGGTTGTCGTTGAACCGCAACACTACCTATTGCTAGAATCTCTAACATACGCTTTAGTGATGAGGTGCCACCTGTCTAAGTGGGCCCATATAGTAACAGGGTGTGCTAGCATTTAAAGAATGGATCACATCAATGACTATCACTATACCATTGGGCCAAGATGATAGCTATTTAAACATCACGCTTCAGCGATGACTGTCTGATTCTCTTTAAGGACTGAAGTGTGAAGTAGGCCTTGAAAATGCTAGGTCACATTGACATGTATTCTTTTGATTGGTTGCTGGGAGTTATGATGTGGTGGTTGTCAGGATGATTCGAACTGAGAGTGAAAAGGTCAAGAGGTCCACTTGTTGATTCTTCACAACGTGGTGGTTATTGATTTGATGGAGATTAATGAAGTGTCATAGTGGGGCCTATTTTTTTGGGTGGTTAAGATGTAGCAAGATCTCATGGTTATTGTTATACCACCGAGGTAAGTTGCACATTTTTTAGAGTCAGCGGTATAGCGACAACCGTAGATCTTTTTTAAAGATGGGGACCATTTGGTGGGTCCTTTTCTACTGACTTTTTGATGACATGGTTGTTTCTAATTGGCCGAGGGTAATAATGATGTGTCAAAGTTGCCAATGCATTTGACAAGGATAAAGCTAGGGCTTCTTCACTGCTGACTTGTCCGACATGGTGCTTCCTAATTTGATAGAATTTCTAAAAGGAAGGGTGGGGTCACTTCTTTGAGAATAGGTAAAGCGTTGAAAGTTAGAAAGGATCTCACGGCTGTCGTTACACCGCTGGATGAAGATGCTCAAGTTTTACACTTGCACTTTAGTGACAAGGTGACACCTATCCACTCAGATCGAGATAAAGTTAAGTTATTTATTTCCTCACATGTCATTATTGAAATTTTCTCATTGGTCAAAGAACTAATTTGGGGAAAAGTAATACAGGGTTATGTTAGACTTTTCAACCATCCGATGTGCTGGAAAAGAAATAAATGAATGACCTAAATTCAAATTTTTGCTCAGTAATGTTTTCTGCATCTTGTGAATACTGAGGCTGCCAACTTTTAGTAATGGTGGATTTAATGTGTTACATGTGGATAGATTGTAGGCAGTTGCTGATGCTATACATCAAAATTGAATCAATGTTTCTATTCACCATTCTCATAAGCATTTCTGGCAAACTCAATTTTTCCTCTTGGGGAAATTTCAAGCAAGGAATTTGTAGGTCCCTGGTAGATTTCTTTTCTAAGTTTAAAATTGTTTGAAGCTTGTGAAGGAGTTGTGAAGGAATTTGTGTTGCCAGTTGATAGTTTTTAGGGTTTTCTTGAGTATTCATATATTGTTTTGTAAAATCCCTAGTCTCAAAAATGCCACCAAAAATAAACCTATCTAGTTAGATAGAGTACAACAAAAGAGGAGTCTTTGAAGATTTAATGTATTTATTACCACATTCAGATAACGGGGTAGATAGGCTAAAGGAGTTAGTTCTGAGGAACCCTAGGGATTCTATTGCAAATGGAAACTAGGATAGACGAAATTGGATGAGAGATGCTAAGGTTGGCAAAAAGCATAATGGTCTTATTTTGTTTAAATCAACCTATTCATAGAGAAATGTTTGTGCCCCCCTGTGCAATATTTGGCTATTTGACATTGGGAGATTGATAGTCCCTGGAGTTTTCATGGATGCTGAGTTATTGATTTAGATTGCTAAATGCTATGATCTTGTGACAAAGTGTGTCAAGGATTTAAATGGAAAAAACCTAATCAGTATCACAGAAGATGAGATTAGGGAGGTTTTTTCTCTAAATGACTCTTCAGTGGGGTTAGATAAGATAGATTTTACTAAATTTATAGAGATATATGCAGTCTAGAAGGATTAATTAAGGGCAAGACCTTTGAGGCAATTTTTAGATGAAATTGGGTCTATGTGTGTTATCAATCCAAGCATGTCAGAGCCTTTTAGGTGGGATTTGTTCAGTAAGAGAGCACAGGAGGTTTATAAATCATTTAATTTAATTCTAGGGCATGATGAAGCAACTCATATGCTGGTCCCATACATGTTTATGATGGTACAATATTTGCACCCCCAATTGGCAATAATTTTTTATTTTTCATCTCATCTAACTTACTTGAGCCATGAGGGATTGATGGGAATTAAGGACATGAAGGTTAGTAGGCCTTTTGGGTGGTACTGGATTCTTATGCACATGTTCCTATACAAAGGTGAGTAGTTCTTCAGCTCAACAATAAATATTGTGAAAGAGAGGAATGGAGAAACCCTTCCAATGCAACTATGGACTATAGCCTTATCATGGGATAGAATTGATGCCCGTTACATTGCATTTGATAGGGATTTTGCCTCAAGGCTTAGAACTCTTTTGTTTTTTGACAATCAAAGGATCCCAAGAGAGTTGCTAAGATTAATCAAGCCAAAGGAATATTGTTAGGATATCACCATAGTCCATAATTTTTGGGACATCATTCTATATCATGTTTCTACAATTTTTAGGGTTTATGGTTACAGAAAGGCACCCTATATCTTGACTTATCAAGTTCCATTTAAAATAGGATATGCTGAGATGTTAAGATAGATTGGTGATCTACAAGAGACCACTCTCAGTGGTAAGGGAAGGGGAAATTTCTTCCCAGACATAACTATAGCACATCAGTATGTGACTACAAAGGGAGGTTGGGTCCATTTGAATAAAGTGTTACAGTCCTATAGAATGACAACTGCCACCATTAGGTGTGCAGATACAGAGGGTTTCCTCTTAGGAATGTTTAGAGAAAAGATAAGGTGTGCTCATATTGAGCATCAATTTAATTTTCCTGAAGTTGTGATAAGGAATGAGTTTGATCTTCAAACTCAAGAAATTAAGAAAGAGAAATGGATAGTCTATAAGAAGACTCTAGATTTCATTCAAAATTTTGACAAGGCTTATGACCCATTAAAAGGCTTTGAGCCATGGGAAAGGCAAGTGGATGCCCTAATGGAGCATTTTGAAGGCATCATGCATGCAGTGAATGAAAAGAGGGTTGTTGTAAGCAAGACAGACCCTGAGAGGGAAAGGCATTTTTTGATCCAGCCTAAGTATATGAAGTTGACCCCAAGGGGAGACTATACAATGTAGAAGAGAAGTGGATACACTATTCTCTTACCACTATAGCAAAGAAGTGAGGATATTCCCTCTACTTCTAAAGGGAAAAGGCCAATTGATGATTCAATGATGTAGGGGTCCTCTCCTAAGAGGTAGATACAAGAAGAATCAAGGTCAGGAGAGGAAACTTATTCTCCTTATCAATCCCCTATCCAATTAGATGAACAAGAGGTAGCAAAGAAGCTGGTACAATTGAGGAATGAGGGAAACATTTTTGTTTCCAATGATGACTTGCAAGAAGGGATACCTAAGGCACCTAAAGAGGTAGCCATGGACCTTACTATTCATGAATTTGAGGGTAAACAATTGGACCCTATTTTAAAGAAGGCTAGTGACTCTTTTCTTGTTGATGAAAAATTTCTCAATACTAGGGCATTCTCCCAATTTTAATGGAGAATGAAAATAAATCAGTACAAAGAGATCTGTGAGAAGAAGAGGGAAGAGTTCCCTGATAAAGACATAACAGAAATAGAAAAGGAAACCAAGGCAAAGATGGTCAAATAGTTTGAAAAAATTACTCTTGAGGAAGGAAGGGCCATGGTTCATACTCCAGGACTGCTAATTTTGCCAGAGTGGGACATTGTTGATGCAATTGTCTTTGACCAAGTCAGGAAGAGCAAAGTGAAAACTCTTACTACTGTAGAACAGGCCAAACAAGATGCTAGGGGAATTGCTTTCTTAGAGGATCATGCAACATTGGTCATGTGGTCCCTAAAGAGGGAGGAAGATAAAGGAATAAAAGAAGCTCTCTCCACAGGATATGCAACTAGTTTGTTAGTACAAATATTGGGTGAAACTTCTAGTTTGGAAGCATCAAACCTAATCCTAGAGACTACCAAGTTCAATTTTAAAGTGGTAGAAAAGGATGCCCAAGAAAAGGAGGAGCTTAGGCTCAAGTTTGAAATAGTTCTCAAATCTTACAATGAGCTCAAGGTAAAGCTAATTCAAAAGGACAAGTTGATTTCTCAGTTATCAAGGCCCCAAGATCATAGGTCTCCCCAATTGGCAATCTCTGATAAGCCTATGGCTTCATCCTCAAGCCCAATTATTGAGTTACCACCATCCCCCTACCCAGAGACAAGTATCGATGCAAGGGTTACTTGGGAAAAGAAAAGATTAACTGAAGAGGCAAATAAATTGAGGAAAATAAGAGTGCAACTAGAGAAGGAAAAAGATGAAAATGTGAAAGCCACAACTTTGGAAAACTAGAGCTATGAAGAGAAAATGAAAGATGCACTCATGCAGTTTGCATATGATTTGAAGTCCTCCATTTTCCATAGTCATGCCAGTAAATTATATTCTTTATTTGAAACTTTGAATAAGGAGAAGACTGAAATGTCACCAATTTTGAAGAAATGGATTGAGAGATCTCCTAGTATAAAGTTATTTCGTATGTTATCAAAGGGCCAAGAGGATCTTGATCCATTGATTAAGCCAATACATTAGATTTTCAAGAAATTGGTACAGTATGGCATCATTTTGGATAATTTTATTAGAAGATCGAGTATGTTGAAAGCTGAATTAATGCTTTCAAACTATGAGCTGGTGCCCACCATTTTCACAGATAAGGGAAATTTTAAAGAAGCATATCTATGGAGAGAAGAAATGGATGCACTTTTGTTAGAAAGGGTGACTGGTGTCCTAAATGACACTTTTTCTATTAGCAGTGTTATCAAGTTGTTAATAAATGCTAAATCAATATTTGACAATATTCAGCATAAGGTTACTTAGATTGAAAATGAATGGGAATAGTTATTAAGTAAGAAGACTGAGTTTGCCAATTTTGAGTTCCAAAGTGAAGAGGTGTACAATAAATGGAGGTATCAGTACATATCTCATGTTGAAAAAGTTAATACTCCGCCAGCCTCCTAGAGCAAGTAAATGCAGTTACTTTTTGAGTCATAAAGGTTGTTGAGATATAGAAAGACATTCATTGCAAGATGGACAGCAAGATGTTGCAAATCAAATTTTCTGAAGGGAGCCAAGGACAGTATTGAAGACATAAAGCAAGGTCACTCAACTACAAATATCTCACTTGCTGGACTTGTGTATTTATTGTAATCTTTTGGAGTTTGTTGTAAAGGTTTTTTAGGTTAGAAATTTTGCAAGCCCTAGAATGATCGGTAGCTTGTTGCATCTCCTTGTATATAAAGGATTTTTCATGATCATTCTAGGCATTGAGAGTTCAGGAGTTAAAAAGATCAAAATTCTAAAACCCTAGCCCTCAGTTAGGGATTGTAACATATTATATCAATTTTCATCAAGCAATAGAAAGAAGTACAAGTTATTGCTACTGTTTTGCAAGCTTATCATTCAGAATATGATGTATGCAATGTTAAAAGGTTACACTTAATAAAAAATTCAAATCTTTGTCTCTCCTTTGAGTTTATTCTGTAAATATTTAAGTCTTCTTGAGATTTATGTGTATGTATTTATCTTTGAGTTTTGGTCTAGGATTGGATTAAATACTACTCATAGTGGGATACATGTTTACTGAATTCATTTGAGGATTTTTCTAAAAAACAACAGAGAGTTGGAATGTTTTGTATTTATGTTTAAAGACCAAGTCATTCTCCAAATATCTCTATGTTCATTTTGTCCTCTGATCTTTTGCCCAATGGATACGACACTGGCTTGTATGTACCTATTATGCTTTGTGTAGATTGATTAACATCTTGTGATCTTGAAACATAATCATTACCAGTTATTTTACTTTATTTACATTTATGTGTTGTTCTACCTAGTGATGGATAGTCAATGAGTAATAGGTTTTTACTTAGTACTTTCTCACTATCATTTGTTGTAAGATCTAGTAATAGATAGAGAATGGAGTTATATCTCCTGGATTAGGTGTACCCACCTTGGTTTTGCAAAGCCAGAAGTGAAGAGGGAAATCTTGTCCCTATAGTTGGTCTACTTACTTATAGATTTCCCATATTTGGAATTAACCATTCCTTAACATCAGTCATAAGCATATTGGTATCTCTTGGAGTGTAAAATCTTTTGAGGAACCAATAAAAAGGTGACTCTACTAGGGACTTGTTAAGGAAAGTATAAGTAATGCAGGTACAAGTTGAGCTAGACTTCTAGCCTGCTTATTTTTCAAACCAGTTGGTTACCTTACACATAGAGTTGAGTCCTTTTCATTTTCTACCTACCCTCCCCTATTTGTTTAAAATCATAGAAAATCCTACATAGCTTGGGTGGTGACTCTGAAACATCTCTGTACCAGTGCTAAATAAAATATTACTATATCACTATGTGTTACAAAAATACAAGGTCTTGGAGGAAGGAACACCCAGAAGAAAGTTTACAGGGTGAACTTCCTGTCACATCTAGACGAGGCCAGGGTAGGAGTGAAAAAAGTGTCAGTGACATGTCTCTTACCTGGAAACTAAAGGGGAACTCAAGATAGGAAAGTCTTGCTCCTCCTAGTTAGGAAGGAAATGCCTCAAAATATTAAGAGGCAGTTGATCTAGGTTTAAACCAGTATGAGGATTATTATTCCCCTACAGAGAGAGAGGGTGAATGATTACCCCACAATAGGAAAATAGTCCCAAACAGACGGTATGGGGGGGAGAGAAGATCTAGAAGTAAAAGTAGGGGTGGACAAGATTTTGTTCCCCCTTTCACCCTTGGTTCATCATTGCCCCAGGGCCTCCATGAATCTCAAGATCAAGAGGAAGAGCCCCAAGCACAACAAGCTGAGTCTGAAACAACTTTGCCTGATTCTGAGGAAATATTTGAGGAAGTGTATGAGTTGGAAAGAAGGATTCATGAACAAGCAACTATTAGGTAGAAGAGAGAAAAGGAGAAAGAAGAAAAAGTCAGACATGCCATGATAAGGGCTGACCAATTAAGAAGGAAACTATTAGATTTAAAGGGTATGTGCAAGATCACGAGGGGCCAAAAAGTGGTGATGTCAGTTCAAAACTTTGACAATGTAGCTGATGACTTTTTTTTCACCCAAATTTGATAAAATGAAAAGGGTATCTTAAGGAGATTATCAGATTTCTATCGATATAATTGCTGTCAAATTTTGAATTCAGTAAGTAATTATTAGTTATTTTCTAATTGAGCTACCTCTAAAGTGCTGATTTATATACTGACTGAAAAATGACTATAACTTTCAGACAGTATCACATTTTTGAAATCTGAAAAATATGTCACATTGTATGCTTCACCTACTATAAGGGAAAAAAAAAAAAAATTGAATTTTGTAAAGTTTTGAATGAGTTAAGGTGGTCAGACATGGGAGTTTTTTAATTTTGAAAATGTTGTAGCAAAAAATTCATAATTAATTATTTTTTTAGGATAAAATTACAAAAAAATATGTGCCACATCCAGGAATGAGTCTACTACTTATATATAAAATCTTATAATAAAATATTATGATTTGATTATGATTAAGGTGGTCAGACATACACCTACTTATTTTTTTCCTAAAATTTTTGTACTACTGCATTGAAATATATACTTTTCACCAATCATACTAACTTTTTATCAAAAAAGGCCTAGTATTTTAGAAACTACATTCATTTTTCTATAGATTCTATTCTTACAACTTTTTGATATTAGGTTCATAGCTAGTTGAAATTTTCACATCAAGTTGACTAACCCTGATTTGCTGATTTTTCATTGCCACTTAAGGGCAAAGTTTGGCCCCTCATGATCTTGCACATACCCTAAAGGCTATAAATTATGTTCCCATTCCTAAATAGACAAGTGAACTACCTGTTGTTCATTAAATATTTGAAACAAGGGATCCAAAGGATAAGAGAAAGTAGAAAGTAGTGGGCATTTCAATTAAAGAACCTCTAGGCCCTAAACTTCCCATGGATTCCACTCTAAGATTGGAGGTAGACCTTGAAAAGGCTAAAAGGGAATAGGAATTGTTAGCTAAGGAACTTGAAAAGGAAGAATTAGAAGCTACAACATTAGAAATGAAGAGGAAGATCAATTTTATTAGATGGTCTATAGGACCCACTAACTTCACTAGTTCCAATGTTGCACAAGGGGCAAATGTCACAAATTTAGCAAATCAAACAAGTAGTATTCCCCCACTAGGAGGGCTCAAAAGCTCTACCATAGAAAACACTAATGCATCTACATCTCAGGGTGCTAGTATACCCAATACTGGGCCTATTCATGAAAGATGTAAACAGTTGGTTTTCACTGGTATCCCTGGGTATCCTAACCCTATCCTTGAAGAGATCAAGAAGAAACTTCCCAAATTTACTGGAAGTAATGTTGTTACCTATGAAGAACACCTAAAAAAGTTTGATGTAATTGATGATTAGAACATTGTGCCAGATGATGTTATTATGAAATTATTTGTACAATCCCTAACAGAAGATTCAAGGGATTGGTTTAGGGCTTTGCCACATGGTAACATAGGTTCATGGGATCAGCTTAGACATTGTTTCAAAGAACAGTATGGTGAAAAAACACATGAAGGTTTTATGCTAAATGAATTTAATAACATAAAAAATAATTTTAATGAGGATGTTGTTGAGTTTAATGTCAAATTCCAAAAGGCCATGCATAAGTTATTGCATGTCATCAGATTGGATGACAGAGTGTGTATTGTCACATATCTAAATGCCTTTGATTCTAAGATGGGCTACCTTTTGAGAGATAAAAATCCAAGGAATCATGTTGAAGCTTACAAATTAGCTGTGAACATAGAGAGTAACTGGAGAATTTTAGGAAAGCTGGGAAGAAGGGAAGACGACAAATCACCATTGTTGAATAGAAAGGAACCAGGAAAACCTATAAATGTGAAACCTAAAGATGATGAAAACTTAAAGTAGATCTTGAAAGCAATAAAGGACCTAAAGCCTGGTGAAAATAGGAATAATAAAATTATAGGGGGAGATAAGCCCCCCTTTAATAATTTCAACAAATTGCCAAGAATGTAGAATTACCCTTATAATACTCAATGGAAGGATGGGAAGCCTATTCTTCCTAAGAGAAGGGATAAACCAAATGATAGAACCCCTGATCCATTGTAGATGAACTCAATGAATGTGGTGGAAGAGGTCCCATGGTGTATGGCTTGTCAGTCACCACATGATCCTATTTATTGTGTCATATCCTAGAGTGTCTCTTCACAAGAAGAGAAAGAATCTAATGAGGACCAGCCTTATGATGATCAAGGATGTGGAATGGTTCCTCCCATGTTTGGGATGAAGTTGACTCTAATTAAGAGGATGAAAATCAGGATTTTTTTAATTCTCAAGCCAAAACTAAATCATACCATCAACAAGTTTTTTTAGATGAGGGAATTTGATAATGTCCACTGCAATGTTTTGAGGGATAAGGAAGCAATTTTTTTAAGAAGACCTTCTGATGAGGAAATTGACTTGATAATAGAAGACATGGTTACTCAAGCTAAAAAAAATTACAACCTGAGAAATAGGGTGGTTAGTAGTCCAAATCAGAAACCTGCTGGAATTTTCATCAAGAAGATAGACAAAGATGTAAAAACATCACAGGACAAGTCTAAAGATGCCAGTACTGTTGATAAGGTCAAAATAAAGAAGAATGCTAAACCTAACATTGTCTATAAGATAAAATCTAAACCCATAGCTGAGCTTATCCTAGCTTTGTAGAAAGGGAATGAAGTCCATAATAAAAATACTATAGACATGTCCATCCAGGAAATTGATAAAGAAGTTACAAATTTAAAGCCAGATGTTTTTGATTCAAAATATGTCCCAATTGATATGAGTAAATTGTTGTCTCAAATTACTGTTAAAGTTCCATTGCTAGAGATGATGAGAATAGAAGAACACAAAGAAAAGGCCCTAAATTGGGTAAATGGTGTGGTATCTATGGATTGTCAAAAAATAGAAGGAATTGAGAAACAAATAGCAACTGTGAATGATGAAGATGGAAATTATAGTGAGGAGATTGTTTCTGAAATTCCTCAAATTTACTTGGATACAAATGTTGTTAGTACTATAGCAGGAACAGTTGCTAAAAAATTGTATGATTGATTCTGGAGCATCAAACACTGTTATGCCTACTGAGGTTATGAAGTCATTGGGATTAAAGGTGGACACACCTCATGGTAGGTGTCAAGCAATGGATTCAAGGGAGGTACTAGTTGTAGGTACTATCAAGGCTCTACCTTACAAACTAGCTGCATACCCCAATAAACAATTGACCATGACTATTTTGGTAGTGGATATTCCTCCCCAGTATGGGATGTTACTATCAAGAAAGTGGAGTTCTTCTATGGGAGGAAGTATACAGTGTGACTTGTCATTTGCTACTTTTAATTTGGAAGGACAGAATATCAAGATCACCAGGGAATCTAGAACTCCTCATATGATTGAAGAAGAAGAAGATACCATGAATTGTTTCCTTGATACTGACATTAATGCTTTCAAAGTCCAAGATAAGGAAGCAAAGGAAGAAGTTGAACCTGCTCATAGGTCAGAAAGCTAGGAGGGATGGATTGACCTTCATAGTTTTTGCACCATGTATTTTGATGGAGCTAATAGCAAAGAAGGATCTAGAGCTGGAATATTGCTCATATCTCCTAATGTTAAAACTTTCAAATTCTCCTTTACTTTGTTGTTTTCATGCATGAATAATGTTGGTGGAGTATGAGGCTCTACTGATAGGTCTAAGATTGGTATCAAGGCATGGCATAAAATGTTTGAAAGTAATAGGTGACTCTGAGTTAGTTGTGTCCCAAGTTAGATCAAAATATGCTTCAAAAAATCAGAAATTAAAATAGTATAGGAATGCAGTGTGGGATGAGATTGAAGACTTTAGTGCTTTTAATATTTGTTGGGTGGAAAGAGGTCAAAATAGAATGGAAGACTTGTTGGCTAATGTGGCCCTCAGACCTGAAGATGTTACATTTGCAGATATATCTAATATAAAGGTACAAGCCAGGCCTTCCATCCCTGATAATGTAGATAATTGGTAGGTTTTTTCTGATGACCAAGACATACTGAGGTTTCTCCAATGTGAATCTCATTTTGGTAATAAAGAAATGGATTTCAGTACTTATGTTTACACAATGAATGGTAAAAATGTCATTTTTGGGAAGGAAGTTTTGTAGTTAAAATCCAATAGAGTTCCCAAAGGATTAGTTGCTCTAGAAAGGGTATTTGACAATAAAGACAAGGTTTTCTTTGCTAGTACTGATAAAATCAATGAGCTTGAAGAAATAAACTTGGGAACCAGAATATCCCCCAAGAAGGTTTATATAGGCAAGTATCTATCCCCAAGAACTAGAAAATATTTGATTGACCTTCTCAAAAAATTTAGGCATGTTTTTTCTTGGTCATATGAAGATCTTAAAGCTTATAGAGAGGATTTCTTTCAACATGAGATTCCACTCAAGGAAGGAACAAAACCTTTTAGACAAAAGTTGAGACTTGTTAACCCTACCTTGGCACCTAAAATGCAGGGTGAACTCAAAAAGATGATGGATGCTGGGATAATCAAGCCTATTAGGCATTCCACTTTGGTTTCAAATTTGGTGCCTATTAGAAAGAAAAATGGTGACATCAGGTTATGTGTAGATTTTAGGAATCTCAACATAAACTCTCTGAAGGATAACTATGGATTACCAAATATGGAGAACATGTTATAGAAAATCACTAGATCAGAGTTAATGTCTATGATGGATGGTTTTTCTAGTTACAACCAGGTAATGGTCAAAGACACAAAGCAATTCAAAACTACATTTACAACCCCATGGGGGACATATGTTTATGTAAGGATACCCTTTGGGTTGACTAATCCTGGTGCTACCTTTCAAAGGGCTATGGATGTGGCTTTTGTAGATTTTATTGATAGATTTATGGTGGTGTACCAGGATAAATTGACAACTTTTTCAGCTAAAGAAGAACAACATTGTCAACATCTAGAGAAGATTTTCATTAGAGCATTAGAATATGGGGTTTCTTTGAACCCAAAGAAATGCACTTTTGGTGTGGTAGAAGGAAAGCTTCTAGGGCACATTGTTTCAAAGGATGGGGTGAGGATAGACCCTGAAAGGGTGGAGGCTATTGATAGATTATCTTTATCAAAAAAATCAAGGGAATTCATTCCTTTTTAGGACAGGTCAATTTTTTAAGAAGGTTTGTTATGAACTTTGTAGAGATCAGCATTCCCATATCAAGAATGTTGAAGAAAGGAGAAAAAGTTTAATGGAATATGGAAGCAATACAAGCATTTAATGATATAAAAAGGGCTATCAAACATGCCCCAGTCTTGAAAACACCAGATTATAGAAAACCTATGCAGATCTTTTCTTTTGCATCTGCCCATACTATTGCTGCAATACTATTATAGAAAAATGCTGATGGTTTTGAACAACCTATTTCCTTTTTTAGCAAGACCTTACAGGCAGTAGAATTAAACTATGAGATTATTGAAAAACAAGCTTATGCCTTGGTAAAGGCCATTAAAACATTTAGATGCTATTTGGTGGGAGCCACAGTGGTTGCCTATGTTCCAAGTGCTACAGTCAAAGATATCTTGGTTCAACAAGAGGTTTCAGGAAGAAGACGTAGGTGGATTAATAGGATTCAAGAATTTAATATTGACATCCACATTACAAAGTTGGTAAGAGATTTAGGCCTAGCAAAGTTGATGGCTCAGAGAAATTTAAATGCAAACCAGATAAATATGTTGGAAGAGGATCAGAGACCTTTTGTATGTAATATGGATTATTGTGAATGGTACAAAGACATTGTCAACTACTTGAAAAAGATGGTTTTACCCCCTGAATTGGATGACAATAAGAAAAGAACCATTAAACTTCACTCTATAAGATATGCAATCATAAATGGTGAATTGTGGTGGAGGAGCAATGAGGGTGTCTTGCTTAAATGTGTAGATCAGGTTAAGGCCAAGCTTTTGATGAATGAAATGCATAATGGAGTTTGTGGAGGACATTATATGGAAAGGACAACAGCCCATAAGATCATCAGGTCAGGTTTTTGGTGGCCATCACTTTTCAAAGATACCCATTAGTTTGTAAAGAAGTGTGATCCTTGTCAAAGGTTTGCAAAAAAATTAAAATTCAATGGAGATCTGCCTCTCAAACCTGTGTCTATTCAAGCTACTTTCCAAAAATGGGGTATGGATTTCATTGGTGAAATCCCTAATAAGTCTAGTGGTGGACATTCTTATATCCTAGTGGCAACTAACTATTTCACCAAGTGGGTTGAAGTAATCCCCTCAAGAAGAGCAACTACCAAAGTGGTAGCAGACTTTATGATGCAAAATATCCTAACAAGATTTGGTTGCCTAGAAACTGTGGTGGTTGATAATGCAATGTGTTTTAGGTCAGAAGAGTTTGTTTGCTTCAGTCAAAACAATGGTATAAATATTTCATATGCATCTCCCTATCATCCACAAGGCAATGGCCAGGCAGAATCTAGCAACAAGAGTTTGATTAAAATTCTAAAAAGAGTCCTTGATAAAAATAAGAAGGCCCAGGATTCCAAGTTGTTACGAGCCTTATTGGCTGACAGGGTTACAGTCAAGAAAGCAATAGGATGTGCCCCTTTTGACTTGGTATATGGGATCAATGCAAGGTTACCCCAAAACAATTTATTACAGATGTACCAGTTCATTCAGCCATATGATGATGATGTGGAAGATGATATGATTGTCAAAATTAATGACTTAATTCAATTAAATGAGGTAAGAAATGATGCATATGATAAAAATGAAAAGATGTAGGCCCAGTGTAAGGTCTTGTATGATAGAAGGACTACTCAGAGGAATTTTTTAAGTGGTGACATGGTCTTAATGTGGAATGCAAGACTAGAAGATAAAGGGAAACATGGGAAATTTGATCCCCTCTAGTTAGGAGCATATATCATTGAGGAAAAATGGGGAGAAAATTCATATCTATTGAAGAATCTAACAGGAGAACTTGTGGAATTGCCAATTCAAGGTCAATTCTTGAAGTTTTATTTTTCTTAAAATCTCTTGAGTCCTCATGCAGGTTTAGTTTTAAATTTTATTTTTTACAGTTCCCTATTTTTTGTCAAAGTTTTTGTTCTGGTCTACTCTTCCAAGAGATTATGGTTTTCTCATTGTATCTACAATAGATACATGTCCCCAAGAATGAGCCACTGTTATCACTATACAAATTTTTCCAGCTTTGTGCTAATATTTTTAAAAATGATCCAAGTTATTGACCTAATGGTTAGGTATTGTGGTGAAAACCCTAAATTTGATCAAAGCCCTAACCGGTCCTGAGTCTTGTTATAATTTCATGTTACTTTTTGGCTCACTAATCCCCCAATAAAGCATGGTTTCTTTTTGCCCCCCTTTATTCATCATTTCATATGTTATGCGGTTACGTTTTGGAATTGGGGTACCTTTTAATTAATTCATTCTTTCAAAGCCTAAGTTCTTGATAAAAATTTTCAATAGTATCAAACCCTTCAAATATGTGGTTGTCATTGAACCGCAACACTGCCTGTTGTCAGAATCTCTGACATACGCTTTAGCGATGAAGTGCCACCTATCTAAGTAGACCAATCTAGTAATAGAGTGTGCTAGCATTCAAAGAATGGATCACATCAATGGTTGTCACTATACCGTTGGGCCAAGATGATAGCTATTTAAACATCTCACTTTAGTGATGACCATCTAATTCTCTTTAAGGACTCAAGTGTGAAGTGGGTCATGAAAGTGCCAGGTCACATTGACATGTATGCTTCTGATTGGTTGCTGGGAGTTATGATGTGGTGGTTGTCAGGATGATTCAAACTGAGAGTGAAAAGGTCAAGAGGTCCACCTGTTGATTCTTCACAACATGGTGATTATTGATTTGATAGAGATTAATGAAGGGTCACAGTGGGGCCTATTTTTTTGGATGGTTAAGATGCAGCAAGATCTCGCAGTTGTTGTTATACCACTGGGGTAAGTTGCACATTTTTTAGAGTCAGCGATATAGCGACAGTTGTAGATCTTGTATAAAGATGGGGACTATTTGGTGGGTCCTTTGCTGCTGACTTTTTCATGAAGTGATCATTTCTGATTGGCTGAGGGTAATAATGACATGTCAAAGTTGCCAGCGCGTTTGACAACAAGGATAAAGCTAGGGCTTCTTCACTGCTGACTTGTCTGACATGGTCTTTCCTAATTTGATAGAATTTCTAAAAGGAAGGGTGGGGTCACTTCTTTGAGAATAGGTAAAGCGCTGAAAGTTAGAAAGGATCTCGCATCTATCATTACACCGCTAGATGAAGATGCTCAAGTTTTACACTTGTGCTTTAGCTATAGGGTGACACCTATCTGCTCAGATCAAGATAAAGTTAAGTTATTTATTTCCTCACATGCCACTATTGAAATGTTCTCATTGGTTGAAGAACTGATTTGGGGAAAAGTAATACAGGGTTATGTTGTTAGACTTGTCAACCGTCTGATGTGCCAGAAAAGAAATAAATCAATGGCCTGAATTCAAATTTTTGCTCAATGACATTTTGTGCCTCCTGTGAATATTGAGGCCACCAACTTTTAGTAATGGTAGATTTAATGTGTTACATGTGGATAGATGGTAGGTAGTTGCCAATGCTATACATCAAAATTGAATCATTGTTTCTATTCACCATTCTCATAAGCATTTTTGGCGAACTCAATTTGTCCTCTCAGGGAAATTTCAAGCAAGGAATTTGCAGGTACCTGGTAGATTTCTTTTCTAAGATTAAAATTGTTTAAAGCCTGTGAAGGAGTTGTGAAGGAATTTGTGTTGCCAATTGATATTTTTTAGGGTTTTCTTGAGTATTCATATATTGTTTTGTAAAAGCCCTAGTTTCAAAATGCCACCGAAAAGAAACCTGTCTAGTCAGACAAAGTAAAACAAAAGAGGATTCTTTGAAAATTTAATGTAGTTATTACCACATTCAGATAATAGAGCAGCTAGGTTAAAGGAGTTAGTTCCGAGGAACCCGAGGGATTCTGTTGCAGATGGACTCCATGATAGAGGAAATTGGATGAGAGATGCTAAGGTTGGTGAAAAGAATAATAGTCTTATTTTGTTTAAATCAACCTATTCACAGAGAAATGCTTGTGCCCCCCTAAGCAACATTTGGCAATTTGACATTGGGAGATTGATAGTCCCTGGAGTTTTCATGGATGCTGAGTTATTGATTCAGATTGCTAAATGCTATGATCCTGTGACAAAGTGTGTCAAGGATGTAAATGGAAAAATCCTAATCAATATCACAGAAGATAAGATTAGGGAGGTTTTTTTCTCTAAATGACCCTTTAGTGGGGTTAGATAAGATAGATTTTACTAAATTTATAGAGATATATGTAGCCTAGAAGGATTATTTAAGGGCAGGACCTCTAAGGAAATTTTTAGATGAAATTGGGTCTATGTGTGTTATCAATCCAAGCATGCCAAAGCCTTTTAGGCTAGATTTTTTCAGTAAGAGAGCACAAGAGGTTTATAAATCATTGACTTTAATTCCAGGGCATGATGAAGCAACTCATATGATAGTCTCATACATGTTTATGATGGTACAATCTCAGCACCCCCAATTGGCACTAATTTTTTATTTTACATCTCATCTAGCTGACTTGATCCATGAGGGATTGATGGGAATTAAGGACATGAAGGTTAGTAGGCCTTTTGGGTGGTCCTCAATGCTTATGCACATGTTCCTATACAAAGGTGAGTAGTTCTTCAGCTCAACAATAAATATTGTGAAACAGAGGAATGGAGAAACCCTTCCAGTGACATTGGACTACAGCACTATCATGGGATATAATTGATGCCAGTTACATTGCATTTGATAGGGATTTTTCCTCAAGGCTTAGAACTCTTTTGTTTTTTGACAATCCAAGGATCCCAAGAGAGTTGCTAAGATTAATCAAGCCAAAGGAATATTGTCAGGATATCACCATAGTCCATAATTTTGGAGACATCATTCTATATCCTATTTCTATAGTTTTTATGGTTTATGGTTGAAGAAAGGCACCCTACATCTTGCCTTATCATGTTCCATTAAAAATAGGATATGTTGACATCTTAAGATATATTGGTGATCTACAAGAGACCACTCTCACTGGTAAGGGAAGGGGAACTTTCTTCCCAGACATAACTATAGCACATTAGTATGTGATTACAAAGGGAGTTTGGGTCCATTTGAATAAAGTGTTATAGTCCTATAGAATGAAAATGGCCACCATCAGGTGTGTAGATATAGAGGGTTTCCTCTCAGGAATGTTTAGAGAAAAGATAAGGTGTGCTCATATTGAGCATCAATTTAATTTTTCTGAAGATGTGATAAGGAATGAGTTTGATCTTCAAACTCAAGAAATTAAGAAAGAGAAATGGATAGTCTATAAGAAGACTCTAGATTTCATTTAGAATTTTGACAAGGCTTATAATGCATTAAAAGGCTTTGAGCCATGGGCAAGGAAAGTGGATGTCCTAATGGAGCATTTTGAAGGCATCATGCATGCAGTGAATGAAAAGAGGGTTGTTGTAAGAAAGACAGACCCTAAGAGGGCTAGGCATATTTTGAGCTAGCCTAAGTATATGAAGTTGACCCCAAGGGGAGTCTATACAATGCAGAAGAGAAGTGGATACATTGTTCTCTTACTGCCATAGTAGAGAAGTGAGGATATTCCCTCTACTTCTGAAGGGAAAAGGCCCATTAATGATTCAACGATGCAAGGGTCCTCTCCTAAGAGGAAGAGACGAGAAGAATCAAGGCTAGGAGAGGAAACTTATTCTCCTTCTCAATCCCCTATCCAACTAGATGAACATGGGGTAGTAGAGCAGCTGGTACAATTGAGGAATGAGGGAAACATTTTTGTTTCCAATGATGACTTTCAAGAAGGGATGCCTGATGCACCTAAAGAGGTAGCCGTAGACCTTACTATTGATGAATTTGAGGGTAAACAATTGGAACCTATTTTAAAGTAGGTTAGTGAGTCTTTTCTTGCTGATGACAAATTTGTCAAGACTAGGGCATTCTCCCAATTTTTATGGAGAATGAAAATAAATCAGTACAAAGGGATATGTGAGAAGAAGAGGGAAGAGTTCCCTAATAAAGACATAATAGAAATAGAAAATTACACCAAGGCAGAGATGGTTGAATAGTTTGAAAAAATTACTCCCAAGGAAGGAAGGGCCATGGTTCATAGTATAGGAGTGCTAATTTTTTCATAGTGGGACATGGATGATGCAATTGTCTTTGACCAAGTTAGGAAGAGAAAAGTGAAAACTCTTACTACTGTAGAACATGCCAAACAAGCTTCTAGTGGAATTTCTTTCCTAGAGGATCATGAAACCTTGGTCATGTGGACCCTAAGGAGGGAGGAAGATAAAGGAAGAAAAGAAGCTCTCTCCACAGGATATGCAAGTAGTTTGTTAGTACAAAGAGTGGGTGAAAGTTCTAGTGTGGAAGCATCAAACCTAATCCTAGAGACTACCAAGTTCAATTTTAAAGTGGTAGAAAAGGATGCCCAAGAAAAGGAGGAGGTTAGGCTCAAGTTTTAAATGGTTCTCAAATCTTACAATGAGCTCAAGGTAGAGCTAATTCAAAAGGACAAGTTTATTTCTCAGTTATTAGGGCCCCAAGATCACAGGTCTCCCCAATTTGAAATCTCTGATAAGTCGACAATGGCTTCATCCTCAAGCCCAATTGTTGAGTTACCACCATCCCCCTACCTAGAGACAAGTATGGATGCAAGGGTTACTTGGGAAAAGAAAAGATTAACTGAAGAAGAAAATAAATTGAGGGAAATAAGAATGCAACTAGAGAAGGAAAAAGATGAAAATGTGAAAGCCATAGCTTTGGCAAACCAGAAGTATGAATAGAAAATGATAGATGCAATCATCCAGTTTGCATATGATTTGAAGCCCTCCATTTTCCATAGTCATGCCAGTAAATTATATTCTTTATTTGAAACTTTGAATAAGGAGAAGACTGAAATGTCACCAATTTTGAAGAAATGGATTGAGAGATCTCCTAGTATAAAGTTATTTCATATGTTATCAAAGGGCCAAGAGGATCCTAATCCATTGATTAAGCCAGTACATCCGATTGTTAAGAAAATGGTAGAGTATGGCATCATTTTGGATAATTTTATTAGAAGATCGAGTATGTTGAAAGTTGAATTAATGCTTTCAAACTATGAGTCGGTG
This sequence comes from Chamaecyparis obtusa, assembly GCA_027943335.1. NCBI lineage: Eukaryota > Viridiplantae > Streptophyta > Pinopsida > Cupressales > Cupressaceae > Chamaecyparis > Chamaecyparis obtusa. The sequence continues at coordinate 65,133 of BSBK01010972.1, read as the reverse complement.
CCCACCATTTTCATAGATAAGGGAAAGTTTAAAGAAGCATATCTATGGAGAGAAGAAATGGATGCACTTTTTTCAGAAAGGGTGACTAGTGTCCTAAATGATACTTTTTCTATTAGCAGTGTTATCAAGTTGTTAATAAATGCTAAATCAATGTTTGACAATATTCAGCATAAGGTTACTCAGATTGAAAATGAATGGGAATAGTTATTAAGTAAGAAGGTTGAGTTTGCCAATTTTGAGTTCCAAAGTGAAGAGGTGTACAATAAATGGAGGTATCAGTACATACCTCATGTTGAAAAATTTAATACTCCGCCAGCCTCCTAGAGCAAGTAAAGGTTGTTACTTTTTGAGTCATAAAGGTTGTTGAGATATAGAAAGACATTCATTGCAGGATGGACAGCAAGATGTTGCAAATCAGAGTTGCTGAAGGGAGCCAAGGATAGTATTGAAGACATAAAGCAAGGTCACTCAGCTACAAATATATCACCTGCTTGACTTGTGTATTTATTGTAATCTTTCTCAAGTTGTTTTAAAGGTTTTTTAGGTTAGAAATTTTGCAAGCCCTAGAATGATCGGTAGTTTGTTGCATCTCCTTGTATATAAAGGATTTTCCACAATCATTTTAGGAATTGAGAGTTCAGGAGTTAAAAAGATCAAAATTTTGAAGCCCTAGCCCTCAGTCGGGGATTGTAACATATTATATCAATTTTCATCAAGCAATAGAAAGAAGTATAGGTTACTGCTACTGTTTTGCAAGCTTATCATTCAGAATATGATGTATGCAACATTAAAAGGTTATACTTAATGCAAACTTCAAATCTTTGTGTCTCCTTTGAGTTTATTCTGTAAATCTTTAAGTCTTTTTGAGATTTATATGTATGTATTTATCTTTGAGTTCTAGTCTAGGATTGGATTAAATACTACTCCTAGTGGGATACATGTTTACTGAATTCATTTGAGGATTTTTCAAAAAAGCAGGAAAGAGTTGGAATGTTTTGTATTTATGTTTAAAGACCAAGTTATTCTCCAAATATCTTTGTATTCATTTTTTCCTCTGATCTTTTGCCCAATGGATAGGACACTGGCTTGTATTTCCCTATTTTTCTTTGTGTAGATTGATTAACATCTTGTGATCCTAAAACATAATCATTACTAGTTATTTTACTTTATTTACATTTATGTGTTGTTGTACCTAGTGATGGAGAGTCAATGAGTAATAGGTTGTTACTTAGTACTTTCTCACTGTCATCTGTTGTAAGATCTAGTAATAGATAAAGAATAGAGTTATATCTCCTGGATCAGGTGTACCCGCCTTGGTTTTGTAGAGCCAGAAGTGAAGAGGGAAATCTTGTCCCTATAGGTGGTCCAGCTACTTATAGATTTCCCATCTTTGGAATTAACCATTTCTTAACATCAGTCATAAGCATACTGGTATCTCTTGGAGTGTAAAATATTTTGAAGAACCAACAAGGCCATGGGAAATGCTTGAGTATGGATTTTGTAGTTGGGTTACCAAAGACAAGACAAGGCATGGATAGTGTTTATGTGGTTGTGGATAGATTTAGAAAAATGGCTCACTTTGTGCCATGTAAGACCACTAATGATTCTAGTCAAATAGTTTCTCTCTTTTTCAAGGAGATAGTAAGAATCCATGGGTTACCTATCAGCATTGTGTCAGACAAAGACACCAATTTCATGAGTCACTTTTGGAAGACTATTTGGCAAAGATTAGGCACTAACTTGTCCTTTGGATAGGCCTACCATCCCCAAACTGATGGTCAGACTGAGGTTGTCAATAGAAGCCTTGGAAATATACTAAGGTTCTTGACCAAGGAGTATGGTCAACAATGGGATCAGTTGATTGGGCAAGCTGAATATGCCTACAATGACACCATAAATAGATCCATAGGGAAGGGTCCCTTTGAAATAGTCTATGGCTTACATACAAGAGGAGTATATGAACTAAGATATTTGAAGGATGGAGTGAAGGGAAGTGGATATGCTGATGACTTTGCATATGCTATGCAAGAGGTACATAATACAGTGAAGAAGACCTAGATAGAGAGCACCATGAAACATAAAATGAAGGTGGATGAACATAGAAGAATGGTTCAATTCAATGTGGGAGATTTATTTATGGTGAATCTTAATAAATCTAGACTTCAAAAGGGATTCCCTCACAAGTTGTAGATGAGGAGAATAGGTCCCTGTCTTATCTTGGCTAAGTATGGTGATAATGCATTTAGATTTGAGCTACTAGAAGATAGTGGACTGTCCCCTATCTTCAACATTGAAAACTTAGTCCATTAAAAAGAACCATGACAAGATATGGATCAAAGCTTTCATGAAGTGATCAGAGATGTGGAAGATCTCCAATTACCCACTATTGCATTCATAGGACCTGACAGTGCATTGGACACTAGAGTCTACAAACAGACTAGAAGCAAAGCATACAAGGAACACTTGATAAAGAAGCATGGTCAATCTGATGTTGATGCAGTATGGGTAAAGGAATTAGAGTTCAAGAAGATGGGGATTGATCCAAGCATCCTCAATCTAAGGGTGGATTGAAATTTTTGTTTGGGGAGGATGGTGCAGGAGCACACCTAGGCTAACCTCCATAATGCTAGTTGTTTTGGCTTGTACTTGACTCTAGCTAGGTCATGGATGTTGATTTGTTTTAAGAACTTAGAAGGTCATTTTAATGTGGGATAGATGAGTTAGTCATTAGGACTAAGGTCACCCAAATAGCCATTGTTAGTTGTTATTAATTTTCTTAGTGTTAGAAGCTTAAGGTGAGATTAGAGTCTTAAATGTGTTCTAAGCACATAATGATGTTGTAAAGATGCCATAAGGTCATTAATGATCTTTGATCCTCAAAATATAGGAGGTTACTAGTCCTAAGAAATAGGATGATGGCATAAGTGAAAGATGCCAAATGTTGTAAAGAAGTTGTCATGACAACATTTGAAACTATTGCAAATGTTTCATGCAACTCGGTTACTTTGGATCCCCTAAACTATATGAAGTGGGAGATAGGCCAATAGGGCCTATAATCATGGAGATGGCATCTAATATTACCCAATACTCTAATCTCAAGGAGAGATTTATCATTGTAATAGTTTGTGAATAGTAATACAACTCTGCAACATTGTTTCAAGGAAGAACCCGAGCTTTTGTGGTGACAGTCATGTGAAATGGATTGAAAGTTCTAAAATAGTGATTGATTAGTGTTCTTTGATTAGTTCTAAGAGTTTTTCATTTGATAGGAAAGTTGGTTAGAGTATTTTTAGTGTGTTTTTCAAATTGTTTTTGATTTAGAGTCCTTACTAGTCCTGTTCTGACTAGTCGGTGCATTCATGACTCCCCCATGAAATCTAGCCATGGGAAACACCTAAGGATGGATGGATATGTTAGGGGATTCATTAGTGTATATATTTTTAGGATTAGGATTCTTAGGAAGATGGAGAACTATTTTTACTACTAAGCCCTAGGCGAGCAGACAAAGCCCGGTTAGAGGTTTATGATCGAAGAAAAGAGGATTACTTGTAGGGTAGAGAGGTACTATATGAAATAGGTATAGTTCCAGGTAGGATTTTATCATATCCTAAAATTCTATGAGGATTGAGTCTATACCAATCCATTAGATCAAGGTTTGAGCAAGATACAAGCAAGGTTACAGTCAGTCCTAGAAATTAGGCCTATTAGCCCAATTTGTCCTAGTTTGTAGGAAGCCAGTGTATGGAGGTTGTCAGACCCTAAAACCCACTAAAATTTTTAAAACTTCCAAATGGGTATCCAAATATGTTTTTATAATTTTAGGGTGTTTGGAAAAGTTTTGCTAGAATTGGCAAAAAGTCACTGGTAAAGGCTATAAGAAATAGGCCTAATTAGGCTTCTAAATGGTGAATCCTTGAACCCAGTAAGGGTAAGATTGAAGAACCTTCTAGAATAGATCAAAATGGCCAAGACATGAAATTTTTCAACATGATGGACATCCCTGCAAGGAAATTTGAAGATTGTGAAGAATTGGCACTTAGAGCTTTCTAAGTGAAGCTGAAGGATTGAACTAACTAAAGGGTGTTAGTCTTTCAAGGTGAAGCACAAAGCATAAAGCTCTTAGGGAAGAGTTGGAATTGGACTTAGTTAATCATCTAAGCCAATCAGGACCTAGAGGAGATTAGGTTCCTACAAGAGACAAGCTAGGTCTCTTGGTTGATGTACAAGCAAGCCTTGGAACACTTACATCACATCTATAGTAGATAGGATTTTCTTGAGATTTTGAAAACTTTGAAAAAGGGTTTGTGTATAATCTATAGGTAGAAATTTCTCTCTCAATTTCTTCTCCATCTTTTTCCAAGTTCATATATATTTTTTCCCTTTCGGTTTATTTCATTCTACAAGTGATCAACTATATCATTTTGCATTCATTTTTAATTTTATCTAGTAAAATTTTACTTTCTTCTCCTTTGTCATATGCTTCCATGCAAAGAACTTCCCTGTGTGGTTTAGCCAATCTATCAGCTCCTCTGGTTTTAGGCTACTTGTATAATCAGATACTTCAACTTTGATGCCATCATTTCTTTCTTCTAATTCCCCTAAGCATCATTATCTTAAAAAATGTTCATTTTTATTATGTTCCTCTTCTTCGGCTTTTCCATGTTGTTCAACTTCTCTTCCATGGCTTACTTCATCATTTAAATCATCTCCTCTTTGTCTTAGCCATTGATTTGAAAGAATTTTTGTAATATTTGCAACCCATCTTTGGATTATTTTCATGTATCTATGCATTTTTGTAATACCTCTTCCTCATCCTCTCCCAACCATCTTCTTGCTCTAATTCCAGATGTTATAACAAAAATTTTCTAGTAATAGAAATCATTAGAGGAAGAAAAAAAAATACTTAATATTTTAGAATTTTAACTCTTCTTCATTATTCTTCAATTACTTTACCACTATAATGAGAGGAAACATCAATTTAACTACAATCCAAAAATTACCTTTTTTGGCAAATTTTCACAAAATCTATTTTTTCCACTTCTGGTAATTTCCCAATCTACTTCAAAAGCTCTAAAAATATCCAATTATTTAGAGTTAATTTGAGTGACATCACTCATCAACTTGGTAAGAAACTACATGCATAAAAAGAAACTACTAAAAAAACAAAAGCTAGAAAATCCCAAAAAAATGATAAACAATGATTTTGAGGCCTTATATTATGGAATTTGACCCAAGAAACATGTTGAGATTTGGTCCAATCAAATATATTAGATTGACATCTTTTAGAACTCTTGGAGATGCATCTTCCTATAAAATTTCAGCCCAAATGGACAACAGAGTCAAAAGTTATGATCATCGAAAGTTCTTGCATCAATGATACACCTTCAATGCCATGGAAATATATTTAACAAAAGTACTTCCATCCAAGCTAGAAGGATATCCCTATAAATGGTTAAAACCATAAAAAAAAAATTGAAGATATCATTTTAAAGAAAATCTTGAAACTTGGGGTAAAAGGGACTCTTTTTAAGGATACATAGCTACTAGAAAGAAAATGAAAGAGAGGCATGACCTTGTCTAGGGATATTTAACTCAACATAGGAAGTAAATATTCAAAAAAGGATCATTTTTTAATCCTAATGGTAAAGGATGTCATTTGTAAGAATACTTAATTTCCCAAGAAGTAGGACAAGGGATTCTTGATGAAGAATGCCCAATTTCAAGACCAAGGAGACATTATCATAAAATATACTCACTGTCAAGAAAGGAAGAGGTCCTAGTCAACAATATATAACTCCAAGAAAGGAAGATACCCTCTTTAAGGACATATAATTATATGAAATCATGAATATCTTTACAAAAGGCACATCTCCAACAAAGGGAAAAGATGTTCTTATTAAACAAATACTTTTCTAAACTATTCTCACCCCTAATGTATAGGAATGAGTAATTATACCATAGGTTATTATACTAATACCTAATAATATTGCATATGAAATTATACCATGATGAATTTTGATGATCTCCTAAACAGATATCTACTAATTTCACATATTGAGGAGAAAAATATAGACAAAAATGTTATCCATTTATATGAGAAGTAAAATGAAGAAAAAGGTCAATATCAGATGTTACAGTAGTGATACCTTTATTTAAGATTCCTCTAACATCCCTTTCAGAATAGGTAGAAAAAATGGTTTTGTGTGGTTACCTCATCAAGATTCATAATTTTTTTAAATTTGAAAAGTGATCAAATAATATTTAAGACTCAACAAGATTTTGTCTTCTCTAGAAAAAGAAACCTTTATTGCAAATTTTGAACCATGGAAGGAAAAAATAATAGATCACTTATTCATCATCTTTATTCTATTTTTCATGAAGAATCATTGAGATTGATCACAAACATAAGTAAAAAAAATAGATTATGTATGTATGTGTGTATGTATGTATGCATGTGTGTGTGTATGTATGTATGTACATGTGTGTACATACATACATGCATATATATAGATAGGATTCTTTCTAAATTTCATGAAACTTATGTAGCATTTGTGTAAGGAATAGGATTTTGTAAGCTACAAGGAAACCTAAAACTTTAAAATGCCCCAAATAGACAAATACAAAGAGATTTCAACTCTAATTTCACAATCAGACTGGGAATAAAAATTAAACCAAAAAAAATAAAAAATAAATGGAGATGTGAACACACATTTGGAGATATGCAACATTTTTTTTTCTTTCTTTCTATTAAATACAAAAATAAATCTATTAAAGAAATAAATAAAGTACAATTTTAGAATTGAGATATTGAGTGCAAAGTATGATTAAAAACTAGCTTGCAAAAATCTAGAGTTTCACCCAAATGTGTGGAGTTCACTAATCTCTCTTACAAACTACTCACTTGGAGCTTCATTGAATTCCAGGAGAAATCATTTCTCACTACACATTCACTTCACAAAATCACAATTGTTATTTAAGACACACTAAATCACTCAGAGAACACAAAAATATCCATTGTTGCTACTCAAAAAAAATACACCCCTTATTATGCTCATTGACATTCTATTTGTTTGGGGTTGTCCAAAATTATCTCTCACAATTCAAATTCAAGCTTACCTACCAATAATAAATTCTCTATTCGAAAAGACTATTGGGGATACAATGTCAAAAGAAAATAAGATTAAGCAATCATAATATCTATAGAAAATTTATAGGTTGCATTTACTCTTGGTTTCTCATGATTGGTAGATGAGTCCATAGGAGTGCAGGAGAGGCTTTAGAAGAATTAATTTAAATTTTAAAATTCCAAAAACCCCACTTTTTCCTAAGTTGACAAACAAGATCATTCTTGATCCATATCAACAATACCCAAATTTATTCTTAGGTATTTCAAGTTTTCCCTACTCAATGACTTGGTGAAAATGTGATGTAGCTCTATTTCTTAGACCTACAAAACATCATTTTAATTTCACCATTTTCAATCAACTCTTTGATAAAATGATAGGTCCTATTTCAATGTGTGTGCTTCTTCCATGAAACAAATGATTTTTGTTTCATGTTATTGATGAAAAATTGTCACGAAAAATATTGTTCCATCCTAGCAACTAGAGCTTATGTCCCTTCATAATCTCTTACAAATTTTTGATTGTATCCCTTGACAACCTATCTTTCCTTATGCCTCTCTATTGTTCATTTAATACTTCTCTTGGTCTTATAGACCCATTTAACCAAATAACTTTCTTGTTGGGAGGAAAATCAATTAGCTCCCATGTTTTATTTATCTATATTGAATATATTTCTTTATCCACAAGGACTCACACCATTTCCTCTCTTTAATGCATCCTGAAAATAAATTGAATCCCTATGAGAAGACAATGAAGATATTATATTTTCATCAAAATCATCATACCTTTAACTTTGGTAGATATCTCTTAGACTCTTGGTCTTCCTTGGCCATAGAGAGGTGAGAGGGGTATAAACTCTTGCTACTACTTCTTCTCTATTGTGCAAACTAGATCTAGAGTCATCTATAGCCTTTTGGAGCTCTTGATGTACTAATATGGAGTTGTTGGGATCTCTATAGAGATAATTCTTTGGCTATTTGTAGATGATTTGATTTCTACAGGTTTGTGCCATGAGCTATCCAAATTTGTTTGTCTAACAATTTTTTTTAATTTAGAGCTCTTAGGAGTTTTCTACAAAACTCCATGTTTGTTGAAACATCTTGTTGTTAATGTTTTTACTTATCATTTTCATCATCAATGGGCACTCTATTTGAATTTTTTGAAGAGGTCTCCACCAAGTTGTATCATGACTCATTATCATTGAATTCAACATCCCTACTAGTAATTATTTTCTTACTGACCATGTTATATAGCCTATATGCCTTGGATTTGGGACTGTAGCTTGTGAAAATATAATTATCAACCTTTTCATCCATTTTTTTTCCTTTTCTCCTTTGGCACATAATCATATGCCACACAACCAAACTCTCTCAAGTGCTCAATCATCCACTTACATTTAATCCATGCCTCTTGTAGAATATTATCATGAAATGGATTTCTTGGACTTCTAGTTATCAAGTAAAGTATTATTTCTATAGCCTCATCCCAACATTCATTTCAGAGTCCCTTTACTTGTAGCATAATCAGGTTTTCATCTCCACAATGGTCTTATTCTTCCTCTCATCCACTCCATTTTTTTTGTGCAGTATAGCTTGTTGTCAATTCATTCTTGATGTCTTTTTCCTTGTGAAATTGAACAACCTAATTAGAGGTATACTCTTCCCCATGATCTGACCTTAGGACCTTTATATAGTTTCCACTTTCTTTTCTAGTTCAATCCTTAAACAATAAAAACTTATCAAATGCTTCATATTTATGCGTTAAAAAATAAACCCATGTTCTATGACTATAATCATCAATGAAGTTAAAACAATATTAACTTTTTCTAATGGATAAATTATGCATGGGGTTAACCAAATCAGTATGCACCATCTCCAAGGGTGAGCTTTCCCTTCTTGAGTTTCCCTAAATTGAAATGTTTTTCTATGTTTCTTACCCAAAATGCAAGCCTTGCACTCACTACTAGGCTCTACTATGCTTGGAAAATAATCTAATATTCTTTTCTTTCACAATAAGATCAAACTATAATAGTTGAAGTGTCCATACCTGAGATGCCAAAGCTTGGAAGGGATTTGAATCATGCTCTTGAAATCTAAATTATCATTTTACTATTGTGCGTTCTTTCTTGGGAGGTTAGATATAGACTGAAAAGAGAAACATTTCTCTATCTGCACTAGAAATATCTAGGTATTTATCAAGGTAAGTGCAATAAGTTGAGTCCACTTATGGGGGAACTTTTAGTCTTAGTCATTTTTCTAAAAATCATCTTTGTGAAATTTGGTTGAACAAAAATATAATGAGGCCACATTTAGGTTTGGGGTCCCAAGCCTAAAACATAGAATGGCTCATATTCTAAAAAAATTAAACGTGACCTCATTCTATAAAATGTGGCCCCATTCTACAAAATTTGATCCCATTCTACAAAATGTGATCTCATTCTACAAAATGTTATAAATTTAAAAAATGGAACACGACCCTGTTCTACAGAATGTGACCCTATTCCATAAAATTTGAATTACTACCTCAATAATAGCTTTGGGTTTTGGTTTGTGAAAATGCTTGGTTAACCAAATGATATACTTGGATTTGGTTTGACCTATACCTTGGAGGCCACCTCAATGTTCACATAAAATACACACTTTGGACAAATATTTGAATATATTTTCTGCAAAATATTTTGACAAAAAAAAAATCCATTATAGATGAGACAATGTAGATTTCAAATATCCAATTTGTTTATAAATTTGATTAAATTTTCTATTTTTCAATTAATTTCTACCAAAAGAGGTACATAAACTTGAAATACTAGGCTTTCTTCTTATTTTAATAACTTTTTTTATTTAAACAATTTTTGAAAAACAAATTATATGACATAAACTACAAAAACTTATATAACTTTTAAAAACAAAAAAAAATCATAGGTTTAGATCAAATTATGCTTTTCATACATGAGCGGTTTTAAAAACAACAATTATGCCCAATAAAAATAATTATTCATAAAAAATTAGAAAAAAATATTGGCATCAATCTAGACTGTGTGAAATACCATTTCTCAAATGTATTTAGAGAAATAATTTCATTTCGGTCAAATAACGCTTATCATACGCATGGTATGGTCTTGAAAAAGTGACCTTTAAAATGTGGTTTTCAATAACAACTATTGAAAATTGATTTGTATCATATGTTTATTAAATAATTACATATTTAGAAAGTAGACTTCAAGTAAAAAAATTTATATTAATGTCACTTTTTGAATTTAAATCTCTACATGCTTGAAACCTCTAGGTCAAACAGGTCAAATTTGAAAAATATTTTGGATTTTTGTAATCTTGTGTCACCAAAAACATTTTGGATTTTTGTCTGTGTTGCTCAATTTTTGATATGACCAAGTTGGTCAATAGTTGGTCAGTTCCTTTGGTTACCAAGTGTGGTTGGTTCTCTCCTAGGTGGTCAGTTATTTCTCTGGCGCTCGACATTGCCTATCTACTACTTAGTTATCGTGCTTACTGACGAGTCTAGTTTTGTTTCCTATTGTGGCCGACTTGTGAATTTATATTGAATCACGGATTTAATGTTTGCATCCATCATTGGGAAGCATGTGGTCCTAGATTTGATAGTTACTTGTGCTGATTGTGGATCTGAAGGCCAACTCAGCTCGGTAACTTCTTGTATAAATGTAGATATTTGGTTGTAGTTTAGGGGATTTTTTGGATAGAAGATAGTAGATGTTAGATTGGAGATTTGTGATAGATCCTCGCATGTTGAGGAATTTTGTAATTCATTGTAATATCTAGCCTTAATCAGGAAGGCCATACACCCTGACATGTATGGTTCTAATTGATGATAATATATGAAAGATCTGGCATTCTCTCTCTCACTGTTATTGTTTGTTGCTTCCGCATGTGTGTTGCAGGCTTGGATCATTAGGGTATGCCATCCTTTGGCCCGTCTTTCTCCCTACCTTACATTAGGTGGTATCAAAGTGAGGTGAGATCTTGATCTAGTTCTGTGGATCTAGGTTTGCAAGTTCCTCTTGAAACCCTAGTTGAATTGTTGCGGGGTAGCAGATTGTGATCTGGCCTGCAATTGCAGAGGGTTTTCAAGATGGTTCATGGGAGGTGAGATGTAGATCCAGATTGGTAGATATGCTAAGGCAGATTGCTGCTAGGTTAGAAGTAGTAGAGACAGCCCAAAGAAGAGGCATACATCTTGAAGATGTTAGTGATGATGAAATTGAAGAAGAACAGGTGAATACAAAACCTACACCTTTTATGGATCAAGGTGAAGAAAGATTTTTTAAGGCTTTGACAAGTTTGAAGTCAACACCACATTTCAATCCTCCTGAGTATGGTGGAAAGCTAGATTTTTATGAGTTGGTTGACTGGATCACCAAGATGGAAAAGTATTTTGAATATGAAAACATTCCTAAGGATAAGAAGGTGAAGATTGCAAGCACAAAGTTTAAAAGTCATGCATCCTTATGGTGGGAACACCTACAATTGGATCAAAAAAGGAAAGACAAAGATAAAATCAAGGTATGGAGTAAAATGGTCAATAAATTGAAAGGAAAGTTCTTACCCTCTGATTATCGAATTAACCTAGTTTGGTGAATGCAAAGTTTGAGACAGAAAGATAGCTTGGTAAAAGAGTATACTAAGGAATTCTATAGATTATATATCAGATCTGGACATGATGAAGATGATGTGGAAAGAATTGGTAGATACCTAAATTGTTTGAGAGTTTCCATCCAAGAGGAAATTAGCATGGTTAAGTTGGAGAACATTGAAGAGGCTTATCAATTTACTTTGAAGGCCGGGGAGAAATTGAACAAGAGAATGAGCAAAGACAAAGAGGTTGTGGTGGTAGATTCCCTAGAGGAAGAGATAGATCTAATGGTGAAAATGGTAGATCTGAACTAGAGAAAATAGATCTAGACAAAGGAAAGACTGAGTGGAAAGGTGAAAGTTCTAGAGGTAGAGGCAATAACTACCGAGGTGGTTATGGCATAGGAAGTTTTCGAGGAACTTGTTATAATTGTGGAGAAGAAGGAAATAGATCTTTTGAATGTACGCAAGCTAGTAAGAAGGCTGGTAGCAGTAGAAATGATTTGTTGCAAGGAGAATCACTAAATGAACCTTGGAAAGAAAATCACTTGATGGTAAGGAGAGCATTGTGGAATGAAAGAAAAAAGGATGATCTGATAAGGAAAAGTTTGTTCAAGACCAGATGTAGAGTTTTTGACAAATTTTGGAAGGTAATCATTGATAGTGGTAGCTCGGAGAACCTGGCAACTGAAGAGATGGTCACAAAACTACAGTTGGAAAGGTTGGTACATCCAAAGCCCTATGAGATTTCATGGATCAAAGATGAGCATACACTCCTGGTAAGTGAACAATGTTATGTGAATTTGAAGATTGGAAAATACTATGATAAGGTGCTATGTCATATCATGCCTATGGATTATTGTCATATTTTGTTGGGTAGACCTTGGCAATATGATAGACATGCTATATATGATGAGAGATTGCATAAGTATACTATTGTGGCTGATGGCAAGAAAAAAATCTTGTTACCATTTATGGAAGAACCTATTAATAATGTTTTCACATCTATGAAAGTTTGTTAACTCTTTGAAGAGGAATGATGTATGTTTTTCTTTGATTCCTAATAAGCTGAGTAAGAAAATAGAGGATAATGTCCTTGAGGAGATTGGTAAGTTACTCACCAAGTATAGTGATATCATTTTTGATAATGTATTTGATGTTTTGCCATCGAAAAGAAGCATTGATCATTGTATGGATCTAATCCCTAGAGCTAGTTTACGGGATAAGGCACCTCATCAGTTGACACCTACCAAGAATCAGGAATTGAACCGACAGATTCAAGAGTTGCTGGAGAAAGGTTTGATTAGAGAAATTTTGAGCCCTTGTGCAGTACCTTCTGTATTAGCACTGAAAAAGAATGGAGAATGGAGAATGTGTAGGGATTCCAGAGAAATCAACAAGATAACAATGAAGTATAGGTTTCCTATATCGAGATGGATGATATAATGGACATCTTGACTGGAGCAAAGTATTTCACAAAGATTGATTTGAAAAGTCGGTATCATCAGATCAGAATCAAAGAAGGTGATGAGTGGAAGACTACTTTCAAGACAAAGGAAGGTTTGTATGAGTGGTTGGTTATGCCTTTTGGTTTAACTAATGCACCAAGTACTTTTATGAGGTTGATGAATGAAGTTTTGAAGAACTTCTTGGGTAAGTTTGAGATTGTATATCTTGATGATATTCTAATATTCAGTAAGACCAGAGAAGAACATTTGTCACATGTTAGACAAGTTTTGCAGAGATTGAAAGAGGAAAAGTTGCTGATAAATCTGAAAAAGTCTTCATTCATGAAATAAGAGATTGTGTATTTGGGATTTATTATTTCAGCAGATGGTTTGAAGATGGATCCTAAAAAAGTTGAAGCTATTTTGAATTGGCCTACACCTGTGAATGCTAGTGAGGTAATATCATTTCATGGTTTGGCAAGTTTTTACCAAAAGTTCATAAGGAATTTCAGTTCAATTTGTAATGCTATGACTGAGACTATGAGAGGAGACAAAAGAGAATTCAAGTGGACACATGGAGCTGACAGAAGTTTTGAGACTCTGAAGCAGAAGGTTGCCAAATTACCTATTTTGGCATTACCTAATTTCAATAAGATATTTCAAGTAGAATGTGATGAAGTACAATTGGAGCTGTGTTGAGTCAAGAAGGTAAACCTATTACTTTCTTTAGTGAAAAGTTGAATGATGCTAGAAGGAAATATTCTGTGTATGATCAAGAATTCTATGCTATTGTTCAAGCACTGAAGAAATGGAGACATTATTTGATACCAAGTGAATTTTTATTGTATACTGATCATAAGGATTTACAATATTTGGGTAGTCAGAATAAGTTGAATCAGAGACATATGAAATGGGTTGAGTATTTGCAAAGTTACACATTTGTGATAAAGCATAAGAGTGGAGTCACTAACTGAGTTGTTGATGCGTTGAGTAGAAGAAGATCTTTGATGATTGAGATGAAAATTGAAGTTCTTGGTTTTGATGAGATGAAAGGTTTGTATGAAAATGACCCTAATTTTTTTGAGCCATGGAGAAAGTGCAAAGCACCTATTCAAGATCAACAAGATACTAAATGGGATGAATATTTTATTTAGGAAGGTATGTTGTTTAAAGGTATCTAGTTGTGTATACCGAGAGGAGTAATGAGAACTAATTTGATAAAAGAGAAACATAGTAGTGGTTTGGCTAGACATTTTTGTATTGATAAAACATGGAATTTTCTTAAGGAGAAATACTTTTGGCCATAGTTGTATAGAGATGTTCAAAAATTTGTGAAAAGTTGTGGAATTTGTCAAGTTGCAAAAGGAGTAAGTCAAAATACTGGATTGTATACACCGATTGTTGTTCCTGAGAAACCTTGGATTGATATCAGTATGGACTTTGTTCTTGGCTTACCGAAGACAGTAAGAGGTAATGATTCAATATTTGTTTTTGTGGATAGATTTTCTAAGATGGCACATTTTATACCATGTAGAAAGACATCAGATCCAGTACATGTAGTAGATATTTTCTTTAAGGAAATTTTCAGATTGCATGGATTACTGAGGAGTATCATCTCTGACCAGGATAGTAAATTTGTTGGATACTTTTGGAAAACACTTTGGAAGAAATTTGGCACTGAGTTGAAATATAGTTCTACATTTCACCCACAAACTGATGGACAGACTGAAGTTGTGAACAAAAGTTTGGGAAATCTTTTGAGATGTTTACTTGGAGACACACCAAGTAATTGGGATTCTGTGTTAGCACAAGCAAAGTTTGCATACAATAATTCAATGAATAGGAGTACTGGAAAGACACCATTTGAGATTTTGAATGGCACACAACCAAGAGGAATATCTTATTTAAGAGACATTGTTGATGAGAATAAGAAAAGTGTTCGAGTAAAGTTTGCTTAGTACATGAAAACATTGCATGAAGATGTGAAGTTGAAGCTGGAAGACAGTAATCAAAAATACAAAGATAGAGTTGATAGATCAAGAAGACCTAAAACTTTTGATGTTGGTGATGAAGTGATGGTTCATTTGAAGAAAGGCCGATTTCATGTTGGAACATATGGGAAGCTGAAGATGAAGAAATTTGGACCTTGCAAGATTTTGAGGAGATTTGACAGTGGAAATGCATATGAGATTGAGATACCTGATGACATGGACATATCACTGATTTTCAACATTGCTGATTTGTATGAGTATCGTGAACCTGATGAAGAAGTGATAGTATTGATAGAATATCCTAAGAAGAAAAATGAAGTTGAACAGATTTTGAAGGAAAGAGTTGGCAAGAGCACAAGAGGAAGACAATATATGGAATATCTGGTTAAGTGGAAGAATAGACCGATGGAAGATAGTTCATGGATTTCACATTCTGAGTTGGATGTAGCTTGGACTAGACCTACCAAATGATTCAGAGAATCATTTCAAAATAACCCCAGGTGTTTGATGCAGGAGCATTTTGGGTACTTGGAAATCTTGTGTCACCAAAAACATTTTGGAGTTTTGTCTATGTTGCTCGGTTTCTACTTTGATCGAGTTGGTGGGTAGTTGGTCAGTTCCTTTGGTTGCCAAGTGTGGTAGGCTCTCTCCTGGGTGGTCAATTATTTCTCTAGCGCTCGGCATTGCCTATCTACTACTCAGTTATCGTGCTTACCGATGGGTCTAGTTTTGTTTCTTGTTGTGGTCGACTTGTGCATTTATATTGGATCATGGAGTTAATGTTTGCATCCATCATTTGGAAGTGTGTGGTCCTAGATTTGACCATTACTTCTGCTGATTGTGGATCTGAAGGCCGACTAAGCTCAGTAGCTTCTTGTATAAATGTAGATGTTTGGTTGTAATTTAGGGGAGTTTTTGGATAGAAGATAGTAGATGTTAGATTGGAGATTTGTGACAGATCCTCACATGTTGGGGACTTCTATAATTCATTGTAATATCTGGCCCTAACCGGGAAGGCCTTACAGCCTAGCATGTATGGTTCTAATTGATGATAATATATGAAATATCTAGAATTCTCTCTCTCACTATTGTCATTTGTTGCTTCTACATGTGTGTTGTAGGCTTGGATCATTAGGGTGTGTCATCCTTTGGCCCCTCTTGCTCCTTGCCTTGCATCAACTTCTTACTAGAACCCATCATTTTAACTACTACAACTAATTTCTTTATCCCATCCTTTTAAAAAATAACACATTCACCCTTCTCTATCAAAACTTTATATCTATTTTTTATCAACTATCCAACACACGTTAGGTTGTGCTTGATACCCGAGGCAAAATAAACATTTTGAATCTCCTTCTTATCAACTTTATTAGTGTGGATTATTGACCTTGTGTCACCATCATATCCTTAGATCATTTCCATCATCTAGGTTTCAATGCACAATTTCTTAGAGATACCAAAATTCATGTTACCAAGCCTAAAAGCCTTCAAAAATTTATTTAAATCCCAAAACCCTACATAAACCCTTAGGATTAGTTAATGGCATTCACTTTTGTTTTGAGTTGCAGTTGACTAGTTGTCCCCAATAAAAATCACTTAAGTGACATGTCAATGTCTCCTTCATCATTAAGATAACCAATGCCTTCCCCCCCTTTTTACTGTCTTCGTAGTTTTGCAAGCGGTCTTTTCCCAAAAAAATCAAACAGTTAAAAAACTAAGATGATGGTTAGTGGAAAGGCTTGTTTTCATTTTAAAGATGTTATTTTGGGTCAATTTCCATTTTTGTGTGAAATGGTGATAGGAGTAAAACACAACGTAGGGCTCAAGGATGAAGAAAATTTTTATCCATTTCACAAAGGTGATGTTGGGGCCATTCTTATCCACCTACAAAATAGAGAAAGGAGTTTAAAGTCAAGTGACCAAGTGTGGTGGGTCCATTGGCCACATGTTTTGATTTTATTGGACTAGGAGGTCAGTGAAGGGTTTTTAGGCATTTCACAAGGGTGCCATTTCAGTCAAAACCTTTTGACCATAAAAATGAAAAAGGTATTTTATTATTTTAAATGCCAATGGTCATCAATAGTTTATATCATAGCTCGAATTTGAATTTTATTAACTTCTCATCTAGCTCTTCATTGATCTTTTTGCAACACTTCAAATCTCAATGTTTTCTTCTATGCATGTCAATATTAGATCATGTCTTTTGAGGTGTTGTTATCTAGATAGAAATACTTTGGCACCATAGTTATTGATTCAAGTTGTAGGGGATATTTTATAGGGATGGAGAATTTAATTTTGGTTGTTTTTTGTCATTTCAATACAGATTGAGATCAGATTTGTCTCTAAACTTCTCTCCGGATCAAATATTTTGTAGACTCAAACCTAGTTGAGGGTTTGAACTTCATAATTTAATCATAGTTATGCTTGAGCTCTATAAAGGCAATCATGTACTTATTTTTTTAGGATCTTTTTTTCTATATATTTTGTTGAATTCTCTTCTATAATTGTAATTTAGCATTGCTCAATTTTATTATAATTGTTGTTGTTTACCTATTCTTATTCCAAATAGTTTGTGTAAGTCTTATACCTTATTATTTGGATGTATTTAATCATCTACAACATTGAATGAGTGTGTTAATCTAGGTTGATCAATATTTTTTAGTGAATATTTATATTCCTTGCAAAGCGATATTAATTATTAACCCTCATATTGTGTTGAGGTTAAAAGTATAGGGGTTAGTGTGGTTTTGTGATCTTTATTGAAGTTTAAGAGAAGCAATAGGTAGAAGAAGGTTAAGTATTTGGGTATGTGCAGGATCATGGTATGCCAAACTAGGCCCTTAAGTGGTAATCAAAATTTAGAAAATTAGGTTTAGGCAAGTTGACATAAAAATTTGAACAAGTTATAGATATTATATCAAAAATATGTAAAAATAGAATCTGTATAAAATTTAATTTAGTTTCTATGATACTAGGACTTTTTTGGAAAATAATTATTCTATATGTTGAAATTTTCAAATTTCAATGTAGTAGTACGAAAATTTTAGGAAAAAAAAAAGAAGTGGGTGTATGTCTGACCACCTTAAACACAATCAAATGATAATTTTTTTTTACAAGATTCTAGATATAAGTAGTAGACTCATGTCTGGATGTGACACATATTTTTTTGTAATTTTTTCCAAGTAAATAATTAATTATGATTTGTCTTTTACAACTTTTCTAGAATACAAAAACTCTCGTGTCTAACCACATTAACTTAGTCTAAACTTTATCAAATTGAAAACTTTTTTTATTTTTCTTGTAATAGGAAAAGCATAGAATGTGACACATGTTTTGGATTTCAAAAATATTATACACTTTGAAACTTATAGCTATTTTTCAATTAGTCTATCAATCAGGACTAGAAAGATAACAAGTAGGGGTATGTATGACCACATTAAACAAAATAAAATGAAAATATTTTTTTATAAGATTCTAGATAAAAGTAGTAGATTCATGTCTAGATGTGATGTATAATTTTTTGTATTATTGTTCCAACTAAATAATTAATTATAATTTTTTCTGTTGCAAATTTTCCTAAATATAAAAAATCACATGTCTAACCACCTTAACTTAGTCTAAACTTCATCAAATTGAAAGAATTGTTTATCATTATTATATTAGGTGAAGCATAGAATGTGGTGTATATTTCATATTTCAAAAATGTAATATTGTTTGAAAGCTATAGTTTTTTTTCAAAGAGTCCATCAATCGGGACTTCTTTTTCACATCGCCACTTTTTGGCATACCATGATCCTGCACATACATATTTGATATAGTGCATCACCCCCTTTCTCTTCCATCATCTCCTCCATTTTCCCTCAAAGTTAGTAGTTTAGGTGCATCTTGACTGTACAAAAAGAAAACCTTCTCCATAGACTCAAGTCCCATGCATGGGGATTTTTTTCCATATTTCAAAAGGTTATTTAGTTCATTCACACTCACCTAAAAAAGGTAGAAAAGTTTTTTGACAACATGGATCAGAATAGATCCTTTTGTTGCAACTAGAATAGTTTTGGTGTGCCTCATTTTAATTTTAGAAGATTTACATTTTTATCAATTAAACAAAATAGACTCTTATTACCACTCATGTGGCTACTACAACCATTGTCCAAATCCCAAATGTTAGGTTTTCCTTATTCAACAATATTACACATGAAGAACATTTGGGTTAATTTACTTCAGCCACATTTTCACTGTTCTTTGATTAATATTGTTCTTTTTCTAACACTCACTTGCATAATTACCAAACTTATGGAAATAATAACACTAAATATTTATCTTATCATACCTTTTATTCAAGCTACTAGTATTCTTTCCTTGTTTGGAGTTGGTTTGGTAGTTGCTTTCTCCCTCATGGCTACATGATTATACAGAGATTTCTCCTCTAGAAATTCTTTGTCTCAAGTTTTCTAAATCTTGGTTTCTTGAGATTTGTCTAGTGATGTTTATACCTCTCCTCCTTAAATTTTCTTGAGCTTTAAAAACTTTCTCTTGGGAAGATGTTGTAGAAGTATTTACGTGCTACCCATGATTTTAAATAGAACCTGTTAACTAATCCATTGTTAATGTGGAGAGGTCATTTTTTGTCTTAAATGGAAATGGCCATTACATTAGACCTTGAGGGAAAAATTATGAAGTTTTTATCCACAACCTTACTATCCTTGATGGTTTCACCATTTTTCCTTAACTAATTCTTCAAACCAAAGACTCTTGTGTGAGAATATAAAATGTAATCATTGTCCTTCATTTAGTGAGCCTTAAAATATATTTGAAGCATTTGGAGCTTTACCAATATAGCTTTATCAGTCATAGTGTAACTTGTTTGAAGGATTTCCCAAGCTTTTTTGGCAGATTTATCTATTGATATTCTAGAAAATATTTCCATTGTCAATTTTGCCTCTATCAAACTCAATGCCTTAGCACATTTCATCATTTTCTCCTTCAAATAGGTCTTTTGATTTTTTGTAAGGGTTTCAAATTGAGTTGGGAAACTTATATCAACATACCCACTAACCACAAGCTCCACAAATAAGTTGCGACCATGATGGTGTTCATCTTCTTTGCCCAAACATCACAACTTTTTTTATTAAAGGATAGTGGTTTCTACTATCTATTTCCTTTGACATCTCCAACCATGTCTTTAACACAAGAAAATTAAATACAAAAAAGAAAATTCTCAAACTCACACGGATTTAGGGCCAAAATAGCTCTGATACCAAATTAGGATTTAAATATGCCCCAAATGGACAAATACATAGAGATTGCAACTTTATTTTTCTAGTCAAATTGAGAACACAAATTAATCTCAAACAATCAAATAAAATGGACACATGAGTTCACCCACTATTGGAAATGTGCAAGATTTCTTTTATTTCTTTCTATTAAATTTGACAATAAATATTTTACTTAAATAAATAAACTGTATATTTAGAAATAAAGTACTGGTTGCAAACTATGATTAAAAACTTATAACTTACAATGATGTCCAACACCCAAATGTCAAGAGCTTCACTAAGCACTCTTACAGTTTGTTTACTTTGAGTTTCACTAAATTTTAGGAGAAAATATTTCTCACTCTACATTCAGTTCAAAAACTCACAATTGCTCACTTTTCACTTTATCATCCTCCACATTGTTGCACATGATTTCACATGCTTCAATAAACAATGGAGGATGATCCACCTTTTGTGGACATGTGGTTCCACCTTTTGTGGGTGATAATTTACCTCCTAGTTATCATATTCACTTATTACCTTGCCCATATAAGTAGGCACATCCAAATTATACACACCTCTTGTATCGATTGTAGTCCAATAGATTTTATTCAATCTTGATGAGAATACAATTTTTTCTTGTCCATTTTTTCTCTCTAATCTTTGTCATATTTATTGGACTATGTATATTTAGTTATTTCTATTGAAAAAGTATTAAATAGTATTAGCCATTGGAGCATCTTTGAATAGTAATTATTGAGAGATCTTCATACACATATAAAGGATAAAATATTATCAAATTTGGGGAGCATCAAATTTTAGGATCCTTTTACACCAAATCAAAGGTCACCATTGTGTCCAAGAGGTTGTTTTGGTGAATTTTCACTATAAATTTGCCTATATTAGATGAAAGTTGAATTTGGGGCAAAAATGTTTTTGGAAGATGGCCCATAGGGCACTACTTGTGCAATATAGTACAATTTAAAATTATTAAAAAATAATTTCTTTGTATATTCTTTAGAATCTGATTTTGAAATATTTTTTAGATTGTAAGAAATATTTTTTTACCATTGCAAGTCCATAGAATAGAAACAACCCCCACCCTGTCACTCTTGTACCCTATCTACTATATGTAGGGTCATCCATAGACAATCTTCATACCCTTTCACTAACAAAAAAATTTGAACTTGATATTATTTCATTGGAGGCCATCACCACCTCTCAACATTGGTAACCCACATTGGCTCTCCCATCAAAGATCCTCTCACCATCCATTATCCCACCAAACTCTTGCATGGGAACACTTTTCAAGAATTAACTATCATCTTTCCCTTCAAATGAGGCCCTACTACTTCCTCTAGCAATCAAAGGCCAATAATCAACACTTTTGTGCCCATCTCTTCCAAAAAATTTCTAACAACATCCTTTCAACCACTAACAACTACAAGCCACTGTAAGGAACAATTTCCATAGAATGGAAACAACCCCCACCCTATCACTCTTGTACCTTATCTACTATATGTAGGGTCATCCATAGACAATCTTTTTACCCTTTCACTAACAAAAAAATTTGATCTTGAGATTATTTCATTGGAGGCCATCACCACCTCTCAACATTGGTAAACCACATTGGCTCTCCTATCAAAGATCCTCTCACCATCCACTATCCCACCAAACTCTTACATGGGAACACTTTTATAGAATTAACCATCATCTTTCCCTTTGAACGAGGACCCACTACTTCCTCTAGTAATCAAAGGCCAATATTCAACACTTTTGTGCTCATCTCTTCAAAAAACTTTTTAACAACATCCTTCCAACCATTGACAACTACAAGCCACTGTAGGGAACAATTTCCACCATCACAACATTGACCAAATAAACACCTTAATGCTAGAATAGGAGAAATAGGGTACTGAGAGGGGAGGGAAGGGGTGAACCAGTGCCCACAAAAGCTTTAACACATTAACCTTTCAGATCTACAATAGTAAACAGTGATAACCTTCCAAAATAACTTGTATCTAATACATGTATCATTCATCCATTCAACTTGTAAAAGTAAACAACATGAAATCAACAATATAATAGTCCCATAACACAAGTATTTTGGTAACGCAGAAACCCTTGTTAGAAGGTAAAAACTGTGGTGGGGATGACACCCATAGAGTCTTCACTACTGCAAATAGAAAAGGTTTTCCTATTAGGGCTACAAGTTTTGATCACTTCTAGTGATCTTACCCTGTTAGGAGTAAAATATTAGATTAGCTAGATCTACCTAGTTATAGGATTTTAGCAACACTACTTGAGTGTGCACTCGATTAAGAGATTTACAATAAGATTGTCAAGTCTACTCTATTAAGATATTTAACCAAAACTCTATTACAATTGTTAGAAAGAAATAAGCAACTATATTCTAATGAAAACTTGATTTTCTGATACAAATCAATAAAGTACTGATAAAATATCACCTTTACTATGACAAATCTCTTCTTTGAACTACTTGGTTAGCCTGCTCTAATTCTGCTTAATCTAATAAACTTTTGAATACTGATCTGCTCTGTCAACTGATAGTCTTGAAGGTTAGCTAGAACTTCAAGTGCTTCTTCGCTCATACATCATTTCACATCAAAATGATGTAACATACAAAATATATAGAATACAACATTATGCCGCTTATACAAAATTAGGTTTACAAACCTTAGACAAAACCCTAAGATCTACGATGTACAAAAATAACCTAGATCAAACTATTACATAGGATCTTCATCATATCTCAACAATAAATTTTTCTTAATCTTGGTAAAACATTTTTTGATCTGTTGTAACCATTTTCATAGAAGAATGTGCCATTCCTGAATACTATGTCATTTCTTGTGATCTTGGTAAACACTGTATAAACTACTCGGTATTTATTCAGATGCTCGGTGTTTACTATCACTCAGTATCGGTGTTCTTTGATGCTCGGTAAACTATCTGATTCTCAATGTATAGACTTAACCGACTGGCCTGTTTTGCTTATAGTTACCGACTAGCATCATATATGTAACCAACCGATGTCTTTGATAACCTTTGATACTAATGACAATCATTAATGCTCAATTAGAGATAACAATCTCCCCCTTTGGCATTAGTATCAAAACTTGAATGTATATAGACCTTATGTCTCAAAAAAAACTTATATCTCCACCATATACAAAAAATATCTAAATACTCCCCCTCGGTGTATGCTCTGGTAATGTGTAGTATACTTAGCAAAAAATGTACATATTTGGCATATACATTGATTTCCCCCTTTTTGATATTACAGCTTGTCAAAAATATGTTGATGGGTTTTCTTCAATGACTCCAAGAGATTTTCCCATTCCTATTTCAAGTTGCTAAGAGCAATGTGCTCAAGACCAACTTGTGCATGCATATCAAATATGTTGTCCAACATAGAAATCTCTGGTGTTGCAACAAGCGATTGTGCCCTAACAATATGCTTCTCAAAAAAATTTAGATATGGAAGGAGTTCTATCTGCAACTCAATAACCTGATTAGTTAGGCTCTCTTCTTATTTCTTGAGATCTGCTATCAACGACCTGAGTTCTTGAACTCTGACTATATGCTTAGAAATAGCTTGTGGCTCAGTTGTAGTTGCTAGTGCACTGACTGAGATTTCACTCTCAAACTATTTAATCTTTTCACTGATCTCTATAGTGAATGTTCCGACAATGCATAGCTTATACAAAATTTGGCAAATAGAATTAGTAATACACTGAATCTTAGTTATTACCTCTGAAAGTTTAACCTTGTTGACTACCACTTCTTGGCTTATTCTTTCAGCTAATTTATCTTGTATCTTTGATTCTGCTTGTTCTTTAATTTTTTTGTCTGCATTGACATCTAGGGCATTGATTCCTTTAGCAAGAGTAGCAAGTTAGTCCATAATTGGTGTGTCCTCATCCATATGGATCTCTAGGATGACCTTTTGTAAGATGTCTCTTACATTTTCTAGTATTTCCTTACTCTTACTCTCTTGTCTCAATTTCTCTTGTGCTGCTTTTCGTGTACATAATTCCCTATATTTTCTCAATTCATCAGGGCTAAGGGTCCTCGGGTCACAGTCAGGTATCACAATGACTTCTTCAAGAGTGACCGGCCCTTTTCCTTTCTTCTTCTTCTTCTTGTTCTTCTCTGGTGCAAGTGGTGAATTCTTGACAATAGTGAAAGTAGATTTGTCTTCTGCCATTGGAGTGTTCTACCCGGTAGACACACTATCTTCCTTCTTCTGCTCCTCGGTAACCTGTGTGTCGGTTGAGTGAGGTGGAGCCTTGGATGTTGTGTCAGGTAGGGTTTTCTGAGTTGTCTTCAGCTCTTCTTGTTCCTTTGTTTCTGTTTCACTGGCCTATTTTCCTTCTTCCCCTATTGTATCTTTAGGTTTCTTGGGGATAGAGCCTTCAGGTTGTTCCTGAGATAGAATCTCTACTGCTTCAACAAGTATAGGAAGCTCACCCAGTAGTGATGGAAATGCACACTCGGTAACATGAGCTTCATCTAGTGTGTTGTCTGGTGCATTATTTACATCATCATCATCATCCCTATCATTAGGATCACTATTTGTGATGTCCTCAATGAGTATATCCTAGTCATTTGTATCCTCAATCTGAATCACTACAGGATTCGGTGAATCCTGTGAACTGTTCTTAATTTCTTGACCAATGGTTGTATCAATTACATCAGTAAGTGATACCTTTGACTCTTTATTCTTATTTTCTACATTCTCTTCAATAAATATTCATTTACCTTTTGAATTCTTTCTCTTTTTAGACAAATTTTGGAATGCAATTTTCTCATTTTTCTCTTTGACAACTAACAGTGAACTCCAAATAAGTTGACAAGACTCATCGAGATCTGCCAGGTTCTCATCTATTATTTGCATTGCATGGTGCTTGACATTGAATTTCTACACATATGTATCCATAAGTTCTTTAATCTCAACAAGAGATAGATCTGGTGCAATCGCTACAAGGGCTTGTTCCCTCATCCTCTTCTCGGTGTCCAAGGCATATGACCACTTTTGATTTACTCAGTCCTCTAATGTCTTGGGTAGTGATAATTCAAATTCTAGTGGAACTCATTTGAAGCGGATCATCATCTGGATGATGGCTTCCTCAATTTTGGTTTGATCTTCATTTGACATAATGTCAAACTTACTGAGTTCTCGATCTACAAGATTCCCATTCTCAATTATTTCTTCAACAATCTCATCAATTGACCTCTTCTTATTATTGACAATCTTGAATTGATTGTTGTCATCTACATCATCCTCAAGGTCTTCTCTATTTCATATCAATTTTCTCCTTTTCTTTGGTGCCTCTGCTACAACCTTGGGTCTTGTCTTTGCATATGTCTTTGTTGGTATAGCATCCTTTTGTTTTATTACCTTCTCAGCTACTTTCTTCTTTGGTGGTGAATCTACAATTGTTGACCTTGTGCGTGCACCTATTTGGACTGGCAACTACCTCTTTCTTGGAGTTTTAGTAGGAGGAACCAGTGTAGCTTCTTGTTCTTCTTCAAATCTGGTCTCCTCACTGTCATATGGTTTGTCAACCAACATCAACTGACCTTGATTTCCTGTTCAACTAGTGACTCCTCGGATGAGTCTGCATCCTTCTCAAATCTCTCAGATAAAAAATTTTTCATCTTCTTAGACTTCCTTGTCATTTTATTAATGACCAAACCTATCTTGATTCTAGACTTAGCTTCTTCGTAGGTTCCAAACCTAGTGGCCTTGGGGTCTTTTGGTAATCCTAGTACTACCTATATTGATTTCAACCCAAAATCATAATCCATTTCATAGCCCATAGGTGCTAGCCACTTGATTCTTAGTTCAACTACTTTTATCATAGTGTGGTCAGTGTTCACTAAGAAACAAATATCCATTGCATATTTTTTGACCAATTCATTAGGAATTCTACTTCTTAAATTTATCTTTACTTTAAAATCTTCAAAATAACTATTTATTATATTTTCATCTTTATCTCCCAGACCTTTCATAATATCAAATCTTTGTACAGTGATCGCTTTCTCATCTACCCATTTAGTGTGACCAACTGAGGGAAAGAATTTATGGAGATAGAAAAATAAGAATACAAGTAGTGAACCAAACTTACAGGTGTTGGAATTCTGTGGCTTTATTGTCTTCATATTAGCCTCAACCTATCTCAGTAGTAGCTTGGCTAGGTCTATCTGATGACCCTTCTTTATCAATTTGTAATCCATATCTACTACACTACATGGTACACTATTTGACCTGCTTGACTAAAAGATTTTATAACTAGTAACGTGATACAAACTTCACTTCAGGATCCATAATTTTTGAAATCTTTAATGCTCTACCATCCCATGTTGCGCCATTGTTCTTCTCAACTTTAGCTCATGCAGCACTTTGAAATGCTTTAACCTTGTTAGTAGTCGGGTAGCCAGTAACCATACTAATCATTCTTTTTGTGACCTTGATCGGTTTGTCTAACCAGAATGTGCCTTCATGATAGAGGCTCAATACAACCCTAATCTGTTTGTTCTTAATGTTCTTCAAAAAATCTAGGGCATGAGTGAGACCAAGTGTCTCAACCAATTTGTGCTCTTGTTTCAACTCCATTTTCTCATTACAAAGTGCCTGAAACGCAACATACATATCAAAATCTCCAATTTCCCTAATTTTACAGTGTATGTACGAACATATATCTTCTGTCAACAAAACCCTAGGTGGGATGCTTGACAAAGTACCCGCTAAATCCATTTTCGAGGCAATTTCAGGGTGTAATTTATAAGGAGGTTCCTTATAACTTGCTGACACAATTAAATTAAATTCTTCATCCACAACCTTAGATGAACTCACAATAGATGCCATTTCAACAAACTAGGTTTTTCTAATAAGTACAAGAAATGTGCTCGGTAGGGTTTCCACTTACTCAGAATGTATCGAAGAGTGTGCTCGGTTTGATCTGCAATAGCTTGAATTTGCATGAAATATTTTTGCTCGAACTCACTCTGTGAAATCTTAGCTCTCCAAAATTGCAATGTGAAAAAATGAACTATGTATTCCACATATTTATAGAGTTTTCGATATTCCTGCTCAAAAATTTATGCCTTAAATGCTCGACCTACTTTCTGGTTCATGACAACTGTCAGCTCAGTGACAGCTACAATCTTTGATCAGCTCGGTTAACACAAGACTTCTTTTCTTGGTTGATACTGTTGTTCAGTTAACCTTGAATAGTGATTACCGACGGGTAACCAATGCTCGGTCTTACTTTTACAGACTATAAAACTTTGTTAGCTCACAATATATAAACCATGATGCATCTTAATTCATGCAGATTTGGTATGTGCACAACATATATAGGGAACTATATGAAAAATGTGATCACTTTGAAATGTCAGTCCCATACATATGTATATCTCCTTAAGTGGATGAACCAATGTCAACCAATCTAGTGGATGAGGTTTCATCGACATCATTACTTGATTTAGCATTCTCATTAGATGCCTTTCTCCACGTAGTGTTCCTTATCTTCATGATGTTTGCAATAGTGTTTCCACTCTCAAATACATGATTTTCCTTTGGTGCTCGGTCTCTGCAGTCTTTGCTTAAATGACTGACTTTATGACAATGCATACATGCCATTCCAGTGTTTGTCCAACTTCTTGATTGTCCAGCCCATCTTTTCCTATTACAGTTCACTGCAATGTGCCCATATCTACCACATGCAACACAGTTAGCCCATGTGTTATAATCCCAAACATAAGAGTTACCTTGTCTCTTTGGTTGATAAGGCTTGCACTATGTTTTTTGCTTAGGAGTCCATACTTGTTTCATCTTAGCCTTACACTCTTGTGCAATGTGTCCATGTTTATTACAAGTATAGAATATTTTCTCCATAGTTTTATTGTTAGCAATATCATTTTGTTTAGCTCTACACTCATAAGCTTGGTGACCAAACTTACCACAATAATAGCAATAACCATTGAATTTAGGAGTGACAGGAGGTTTACCTTGTGGTTTGCTTCTACACACATTAGATGTATGTCCTAGTTTTCCACAATGATAACATGTCAACACTTTAGGTCTTTGATTTTGATTGATGTTGACTTGTTCAACTTGTTGTGATGATTCTCCTTCGCTGGTATAGCCTATCCCAACTCTACTCCCAAATCTTATTTGATTAATCAGAAAGTCATCAATCTTCTTAGAACTATCCTCAGCCAATTTCTTCATTTCATTATGTTGCTGTTGATTTTTCACTTCATTTCTCAGCTTCTCATTCTCCTCTCTGAGTCTTGCAAATTCTTTAAGATTTCTTGACAATTCTTGATTTACTCAGTTTACTTCCTGATTCACAATCATCATCTGATTATATACTTGAAAATGGTGATCGGTGAGTATTTGTATTTCATTTTCTTTTGCTTGAAGTTGTTCAGTCATTTGTCTTCGGTCATCAATAGCTAGATTCCTTTATTGCTCAACTTGTCTAGCATTGTTCATTGTCTCTACCATTCTCACCATCTGAGGTTCTTGACCGATTTGTAGTGCTTTCACTTGTTCGGTTAAATGTTGATTCTTTTCAGATAAATCAGAGATTATGCTTTCAGATCCATTAGAAATACTTCCAGAACTAGATCCAACATGATCAAATATATCATCAATTGCTTCTTCATGGTAACCAATCTCATTTTGAAAAATAGCTAGGTTCTTCCTTTCAACCATTAATTTCTTTAGTCCTTCCTTGGCTTGCCTATACTGTTCAATAAACATCTGTGTCTAAATCTTTTGATTCTCAATAGTCTTTTCTAGCTTATACCTCTCCATGACTTAGATCTTTACCCTTCAGTGGTTAAACTATCCAATAAGAGAACTGAACTCTGATACCAATTATTGGAATAGGAGAGATAGGGTACTGAGAGGGGAGGGGTGAATTAGTGCCCACAAAAACTTTAACACATTAACCTTTCAGATCTACAATAGTAAACAATGATAACCTTCCAAAATAACTTGTATCTAATACATGTATCATTCATCCATTCAACTTGTAAAAGTAAACAACATGAAATCATCAATATAACAGTCCCATAGCACAAGTATTTTGGTAACGCAGAAACCCTTGTTAGAAGGTAAAAATTGCGGTGGGGATGACACCCACAAATTCTTCACTACTACAGATAGAAAAGATTTTCCTGTTAGGGCTACAAGTTTTAATCACTTCTGGTGATCTTACCCTATTAGGAGTAACATATTAGATCAACTAGATATACCTAGTTATAGAATTTTAGCAACACTACTTGAGTGTGCACTCGGTTAAGAGATTTGCAATAAGACTGTCAAGTCTACTCTGTTAAGAGATTTAACCAAAACTCTATTACAATTGTTAGAAAGAAACAGGTAACTATCTGCTAATGAAAACTTGATTGTCTGATATAGATCAATAAAGTATTGATAAAATATCACCTTTACTGTGATGAATCTCTTCTCTAAACTATTTGATTAGCTTGCTCTGATTATGCTTAATCTGATAAACTTTTGAATACGTATCTGCTATATCAACTGATAGTCTTGAAGGTTGGCTAGAACTTCAAGTGCTTCTTCACTCATACATCAGTTCACATCAAAATAATGTAACATACAAAATATATAGCATACAACATTATGTCGCTTATAAAAAATTAGGTTTACAAACCTTAGACAAAACCCTAAGATCTACGGTGTACAAAAATAACCTAGATCAAATTATTACATAGGATCTTCATCGTATCTCAACAATAAATTGTTCTTGATCTTTGTAAAACATTTTCTGATCTATTGTAACCATTTGCATAGAAGAATGTGCCATTCCTGAATACTATGTCATTTCTTATGATCCTTAGTAAACATTGTATAAACTGCTTGGTGTTTATTCTAATGCTCAGTGTTTACTGTTGCTTGGTATCATTGTCTACTGATGCTCAGTAAACTATTTGATGCTAGGTGTATATACTTAACTGACTGGCCTATTTTGCTTATAGTTACTAACTAGCTTCATATATGTAACCGATTGATGTCTTTGATAACCTTTGATACTAATGACAATCATTAACGCTCAATTAGAGATAACAGTTAATATTGCATTAGGAGAAATTTTTATTTAAATAACATAGAATATTTTTGTCTAGTAAATGTAGGATTTGTAATCCCTACTAACATATGTACCCTAATGTGGTGATAAAAGTGACACTTGACACTTTCAATAGTGTCTGCACATACCACTAGGCACATTATAGTATACACAATAGCCTCACATTAAACCATGTTACAGAGTTGATTGATGATGTAGACCAATCACTAAGAGCCACACAAACCAAACAACAACAAGCCAGGAGGTGACATGTGTCTTGTATATAATACATAGTCCAATTGTACTATATGGGCATCCAAGAATGTACATAGTCAACATGCCATGTCATCTACTAATTTCATTTTTTATATGTTTGACATCATCCTAACATGGACTACTTTTTTTCCATGACAACCAAAAGGTTGTCAAATTTAGGCATGTGGAAATTTGTGATAGTTATACGAACATCAAATTTAACATACTGATTTTTTGATGCCAAGTTCAAAAATTTTGAACCCCTCAGCAATGAAATTTTGAGTCCAACTTTGGAGCCTCATAACTTGGTCATTCTAAGGACTTTTGAGTGCAATTTTATTTTATTTGGGGTAGAATTTTGTGAAATTTACATTGATTATGTTATTTTCTAATTGTGGTGGATAAATTTTTTAGAATTCTAATTTATTCATGATTGCACCTATTCAATCCTCAATTATGAAACTTTTGGGGCTCTATTTAGGCTCACATAAACACATTTTCAAATGCTATTTTGTTTTAAAGTGTATTATTTTTTTTATGCTTCCCATTTTTTCTATAAAATTGTAGTCATTATGAGTAGGCATATCACTTTCAAAACTTGGTCTATTTTGGCCTATTTTGGCACTTGTATTTTCTCATATCTATGATGGACCTTGTATAGATGACATGTATAGCTACTTATAATTTGGTATTCTCACATGTGATCAAGTTTTCTAAGCCTTCCCCATCATCTCCTATTGAGATCACATCGATTGTTTCTCTTGTTAATGCTTGTATTGATACAATTTTGGCTTCATGTCATTCATTGTAGTAGGATATGCATTTTCTTCGAGATATTATTCTCTGGGATGGCTACTTGACACACACTGCAAGTTTGTTTGTAGAATCATATCTTGTATATTTGGAACACATCATTGATGATATTAATCTTCTCTTTGATGGAGATAATCCCTCATCATTTGTTGTGATGGGATGCCTGGACCCTCTTCTTTATTCTCTACATGATCATCGTTCATAGTTTGACATGACTTTGGATACTTTAGACTGGAATTTGGAGGAGATATCTATATATTCAGAGGAGATACTAGATTGTTTGGATATTGTTCTACATAAATCTCCACTTTGAAATCCTATTTTGAGTTTTTTATAATTGTGGTTGAGTACATATTCCTTTTAGGATTGGGGAGACTTCATTCATAGGTCCCTCTATTTTTGTTTCTCCCTAAGGGGAGGAAAATTGTTAAACATTCATCAAGCATCTTCTACATATAGCATGGAGAATCTACCATTGGTGTATATTCTATATTGAGGGGGGATACTTTGTCTCTATTTTTCTCTCTTATGGAGGGTACCTTTTCCTCACATTGGTTTTTTTCCTTCTCATTAGTCTTTGAGATCTCTTTTATGCATTCATCCCTCTTATGGGGGGAGTTCTATCCCACTAGGTTTTCTCCTTTTCTCCATTGGTGAGAAATTTCATTTCATATTGTACACAAGTACCTAATGTGAACCATTACACTTGCATTGTTAGATTGAGTTTGTATTCCCATAAGTTGACTAAAGTGTGGGTGTTGGTCTAATTAATTATTCTCATAATTACACTTTACTTAAGCTTACTTAGGATAATGCATAATATAGTAGTTTGGATATGTGACACTTAGGAGGATACACATTTATTTTCACATGGTGTAGGATAAATCCCACTTTAGGTGGTGATAGTAGTTATCACATTCCACTTTATGTGTTTTCTCCACATGTCTTCACTTTTAATAAACTTATCACTTTATCATCCTCCACTATGTTGCACATTTTTGCACATACTTCATTTCACAATGGAGGATGATCCACCTATTGTGGACATGTGATTCCACCTTGTGTGTGTGATAATTTATCTCCTGGTTATCATGTTCACTTATTATCTTTCCTATAAAAGTATGCACATCTACAT
Source organism: Chamaecyparis obtusa (assembly GCA_027943335.1). Taxonomy (NCBI): domain Eukaryota; kingdom Viridiplantae; phylum Streptophyta; class Pinopsida; order Cupressales; family Cupressaceae; genus Chamaecyparis; species Chamaecyparis obtusa. The sequence continues at coordinate 32,375 of BSBK01010972.1, read as the reverse complement.
TGTACACATATTTTGTATATATTGAAATTCAATGGAGTTTATTTTATCTCAATGAGACTACAATTTGTTTTGAAAATTAAGAAAAAAAATAGGTTTTACAGGGACCCAAAACCTAAAGAGTTAAAGATACAGAATAGTCACTAAGCACAGTAGAAAGGATCAACTAAAATAAAAAGGGGGACAAAAAACACCCCAAACAAATAGCAACGAACCAAATAGGAATTAAAAAAAATAGGAAACAACAAAGAAAACTAGGAACTACCATCCTCTTAGAGTTGGGATGGATTCTTCCATCTTCTTCTCCATCTCTGTCATATTTTTTCCAAATTCTCCTTGAGCCCCATGATGTCCTTGCTAGAAGAAGTTAACTGATTCTTTTTTTCTATATTTTTAGCTCTTGGTCCTTTTCCAGTGGTGTTGGGAGTCTATGTGGCTTCCCCTTCCTTCTTCTCCAACATATCAGCCAGCCTGCAAAGATTACTGGTAAAAGATCCCATACCTTCCATAGAATACTTGAGCAAGTTCTCCAACATTTTTTCAATGCACTCAATCCTAGCTAGAAGTTTAACAGGGTCAGAAAAGTCCTGAGAATAATCCTTACCCCTATTATGAATTTTATCCAGGAGGCTCTGATACTTGGTTTCCAAATCCTTATTCTTTATTTTAAGCTTCACAATCTCCTGAAAAATACCAATTTTCATTCTTGAAAGAAAAGAGGGTTTTATCTTTAGTAGTATGTAAAAAAACTAGAGATGAATCCTCTTTATCATTTAGGTCATCCATTCCCATTGACATAGAATCCACTCTATTAGTATTACCCTGACTAAAGTGCTTATTATTCTAATAGTTGGAAAAAAATTTAGCAATGTACAAGATGTCATAATCTTCCCCTTCCAGCTTCTCTTGTCCATTGAAATTTCCCTCTTCATTGTGGCCATCATCCCTGGTATCCTTCGAAAGGGTTTCCTTCATGTCTTTCTCAGAAACTGTATCCTTATCATTGTTATCAAGGATTTTTTTTGTATCCAACCTATTCTCCTCAGTATTCTGAATATGTTCCCTATCAGAAGGGTCAAGATGAATAATGATCTTGTCGGTTCTCTGGTTAGGATTCAGTTCAGAAAAAAAATTCTCTAATGTCATCATCAGAGTCCTCATCTTTACTAGTAGTTTCCTCTATCCCTTGCACATCAACATTATTGTCTTTTTCATCCCCTATTTCCTCGATCACCTCCTTAATCTTTTTCCTAGAGGCCTCAGAGATCTCCATCGCATCCTTGGAATCTTCCCTAGGGGAAGTCGTGCTCTTTCCATCAACATCTAAAGCCTTAGTTTTCTTTTTACCAATTTCCTTTTTTCTTGAACTAGGGAACTCAGATTCTTCATCCTCAGCAGAGCCATCACTAGGATCCATCTCCTCATTATTTGAGCTCAAAGAATAGTCAACCATCACATCCTTCTTCTTATTTAGAGACAAAGGAGAATCATCAACCAGTTGAGAGTCAAATTTTTTTCTTTTATAGTTGGTGAAACCTTCTTTCCCTTACCAAGAGTTATGCTCTTTCTCTTTTCCTTTAAGTTTTTCACACTTCTCTCATTGATTTTAGTCAACACAAAATCATGAATAAGTAGAATAAGGCCCTCATGGAGAACTGGTTCATCAGCATCCTTTCTATTCATAGTAAGGTTGTGAAGGAGAGAGTTGAAGAGATAGTATGGAAAGGAAATGAAATCCTTATGACAAAAGTGATTTAATAAAAAAAATGGTGAGACATAGCTCTAGTAAAAGGACCATCTAGGGTTATATAATCCATCAAGACAATTAGGACCTTACGCCAAAAACTCTTAATATTATTGACAACAAAAAAACACTAGTTTTAACCATTTAATCCCTTTCTTCAACTATCTTAGGGAATTTGATGGAAACTATTTTGGAAACTTTCCTATTTCTATAAAATTTTAGACTAGATAAGGGTAAACCAGTTACCTATGTAATAAGCTCCACATTGAGGATAACTTTCCTACCATCAATCGTAACTATATTGTCCCTCCCTCCTGCAATGAATTTCTGAGTAATACCCTTATCATAGCTATGCAATCTCTCTAGGTCGGGATTAATCTTACCCTTCTCCAACTTCCTCCATAATTTGTGTTTCTTCTTAATATCCAGGAAATCTACAAGCTCCTATCTATGAAAATCATCACCCATTATCATTTTTCTCTCCAGCTTAAAGTTCAGACAATGAAAAAGAGATAATCAAAATAAAATGGTTAAAAATCTGAGCCCATGCACCCAGAAGCATGTCAAAAGGAAAGGTAATTATTGTTCATTAACATATTGAGCCAACATTGATTATTTATGACATAACCCTTACTCCACAATCCTTTAATCATTTCCAATGAAACTTGCCTCCTTATTGCTTGTCTTATCATAATTAATAAGACTGAGAGTTTTCATGTCTAGGTCCTTCACATTAGTCCATGTCATCAAGGAGTTGAGATTAACCCCTTTATTGGAAAACACATCAGCAATAGAATTAGATTCCCCAAAGGCATGGGACACATGGAAGTTATTAAAAGAACCTAAAAAATCTTTAGCCATTTCTATTGTGTTGGATATCGACTGCGAAGCTTTCAATTTCCAAAATAAACTATTTATGATGTTTACAGAATCCCCTTCTAACTGTACCTTTTCAATTAGGAATACAATTTGTTCTTGTCTATTTTATCTCTCTTTTCTTTGTGTTATTCATTAGCCTCTAGATATTGGGTTGTTTTTATTGGTGAAATCTCACCTAAATAATTTTAGTCATCTAGACATAAGAATGATATGAATATATTTATCCTTTCCATAAAAGCATGAATTTTTTTAAAAATATTAAAAAATAAATTAGCATTCTTAATATATAAGAATATCCTTCCTAAAAATATATTTTATGAACATCCACTTTGTGTTTCTAGTGTAGAATGCCTCTCAATGTAATAAAATTATGTTTAAATCATATTTAGAAAATATTCATGAAATTTTCTTTAAAATATTTTAAAAATGAAAAAACATTTATTTGTATCTTTAAATTTGTTCTAGCTTGGTATATCTTTTGGAAGCATTGAAGACTTCCTAAAATCTAAAAGGGTAAGTGAAAAGGAGATTGTGTGGTCAATTTTGTTTTAATCTACTTCCTTTTGTAGTTTAGGTATGACAATGAGAAAATGAGCTTAAAACATACTTGGGCCTTTGTACCAAATAGTTAAATTTAATTTTATGTACAGTTTTTAGAACACAAGTCTTGCAAAATGAATTATCTTCCTTTTCAAGCTCTATGGTGTAGGATTGAAATCAATTAGAAAATCAAAATACATGTAGATGGTGATATTCTACTCTATGCAGTATATGTTGTAGTGTATCAAGAGGCCCTCACATTTAGAAAATTAATTTGGGTGTCAATTTTTAATAGACCAAATTTTCAATGAAACAAATTTAGATAATATTTCATGTGTACTATAAGAGATTTAACAAAAAAATATAGATTAAACTCAGTAATTTTATTCATGATCAGGGATTAATTAAGTATTAAGGGTGATAATTGGTCTTTTGTTGAATCCATTATGCTATAATAAATTTCTTTCACAATTTCAATTCTATTTAAGAGGATGTCATATTTATTTGAAGGTAGTACTAGTCTGGGGTGCTAGAGGAGAGAAGTTATTTGGCATTGTGCATAGCAAAAACTAGAATTTTACTTAAAGAATGACATACATTTTATTCATATGTAATTCCCTAAAATGGATTCTCATAAGACTATAATACCAATAGACAGTTGAAGTAGTAAGATGTTATGTTTGAAGATAATAATAACCTTTTATTACTACCAATAAATCTCATTAAATTATTTGTGTTTGAACAAAACATATTTTAGGAATTGATAGTCATTTTTGCCTTCAATGATTCTAGACTTTGATGTTTACTCTTTTCATGCAGGTGTTTAGATTAGTCACGGGGTTCGATTTTTATTTAAATTATTTACTTGATTTTGACTTGGTTTTATCTTTTACTTTTTTAACATGTTAGATAAATAATTTTTTAATTTATATTACACTAAATATGTAGTAGATGAGATTTAGACAAATTTGATTTTAACATAAAAAAGTGTACCTCTACATAGCAATTTCTATAGAGAAAAATGTCTCTTGTAAACTTGAAGATCGACCTAATAGAAGAATAGATTGGTATTGTATTTTCCACTGAGCTAGATGTGACCCTTCACATGAATTATCCATATTGTTAATGGAAACAACAAAATATTGTCTATCCATCTATGTAGCTTAAGATACATTAAATTGGATTATGTTAATCTCTAAACATTATCTTTAAATTGGTATCTCTTGGTGTACTTTACATGTTTTTTTTCAAATATAGGTGTACTACATTTTTACCTTAAGTAAATTTTAAAATATTATTCCTTTCAACCCATCTCATAAAAATATAACAAATAAGATAAAAACATTGTTTATAAAAGAGAAAAATTGGTATCTAGATGTAACATAAATTGTACCTAAAAATTTAGGTGTGCAATTAGAACACTTTGTTGAATCACTATAATAGAATGGGAAATAAAAATTGAAAGAAAATCTTTTTTCTTTTCTTATCAAAATATAACTTGGAATTTTTTATTGTCTCCAAGTCCTCCACCTTCATTTGTTATTGGATGGTTTTATATCAAACCCATAAAATAATTTAACTATCTAATATGTTAATGCTAAAAACGTTGATGCTAAAAACACATACACAATCAAATCCAGAAATTTACTTTGCATATATAATATGTGTCCATAAGTTTTAGTCTAAGACATCTATTTTTTAGAGCCAAGGACTATGGGGTATCCATTCAGTGAATATTGTCCAAGGAAAAATATTTATGATCTCACGCCATATGATATTGGGATCTTACACTTTGTAAGATTTGATATACACATTCAAAATCATTGAAATTCATCAAAAGACCAAGAACTAATCTTGTCCAGGACAGAGTCCTCACCTCACCCCTTATGATATTGGGATCCTATGCTCAACAAAAGACCACAAATCAATCTTAACCAAGATATTAGGATCTTATGCACAACAAGATTTGATATAATGATTCCAAATTATTCAACTTCACCCAAAGGCTACGAATTGATCTTATCCATGGAAGAATCCTAAACTTATCCCTTATCATATTGGGATCTTATGCTCAACAAGATTTTATATACTCATTCAAAATCACTCAACTTCATCAAAAGACCAAGAACAAATCTTATCCAAAGTAAAATCCTAACTTCACCCCTTATCTTATTGAGATCTTATGCTCAATTGAATTGATATACTCATTCAACCTCATCAAAAGACCAAAACCCAATATTGCCCAAGCTAAAATCTTATCGACATACCTTATGATAGTGGGATCTTATTCTCAATAAGGTTTGACATACTCATTCTAAATTGTTCAACTTCACCAAAAGACCAAGAACCAATCTTGTCCAATGTAGAATCCTAACCTCATCCCTTGTGATATTGGGATCTTACACTTAGCAAGATTTGATATAATCATTCAAAATCATTCGACTTCGTCAAAAGAACAGAACCAATCTTATCCAAGGCATAATCCTAACCTCATCCCTTATGACAGTGGGATCTTATGCTTAGTAAGATTCCATATACTCATTCAAAATCATTCAACTTCATCAAACCAACTAAAACTGATCCTACCCAAGCCAAAATCCTAACCTCATCCCTTATGATATTGGGATCTTATGCTTAGTAAGATTTGATATACTCATGCAAAATCATGTAGCTTCATCAAAAGACGAAGAACCAATCTTGTACAAAGTAGAATCCTAACCTTGTCCCTTATGATAGTGGGATCTTACACTCAACAAGATTTGATATACTTATTCAACTTCATCAAAAACCAAGAACCAATCTTGTCCAAGGCATATTCGTAACTTCATCCCTTTTGATAGTGGGATCTTATGCTTAGTAAGATTTGATATACTCATTCAAAATCCATTGAAACTTTATCAAAATACCAAGAATTAATCTTGCCCAAGACAAAATCCTAACCTCATCCCTAATGATAGTGGAATCTTATGTTTAGTAAAATTTGATATACTCATTCGAAATTGTTCAGCTTCAACAAAAGACCAAGAATCAATCTTGTCCAAGGCAGAATCGTAACCTTATCCCTTATGATATTGGGATCTTATTCTCAATAATATTTAGTATACTCATTCAAAAATCATTCAACTTCATCAAAAGACCAAAAGTGAATCTTGTCCAAACCAGAATCCTAAACTCATCCCTTATGATATTAAAATCTTGCGCTCAATAAGATTTGATATACTCATTCAAAACCTTTAAACTACGTAAAAACAAAAAATCGTGTAAAAGACCAGAACTTGATAAAAAGATCATACCAGAAAATCATTGCTACTATATTTTGCATATGATACGCAACTAGAGTCAAATGAAAAGCGAGAGAGGATCTCTGTTCAAATAATAAAAAGTCTACAAATACAGTCAATATCTCAATTGGGCACGTATCTATCAGTCATTTTTTAACATACAAATTAGAAGAATACTAGCCTGCAACAATAGAAACAGTAATTCAGTCAACGGCTATCGTATGATTGCGGAGAAATTCTTCCAGCTCCTGGTTCCTTTTCTCCAGTATTTCTACTCGCCTCTTCAAATGACTGACATAATTTAGTGTCTGTAGAAGCACTGCAGCCTTGCTCTTCTGCACCATACACAAATAACAATTCTTTTAGTTGGTAGGATTCATGTAATATGATATTAGGAATTTATTATGCATGTTGATTTTCGTTCCACATTTAAGATTACATTCATTGATCTACTATCGCTATTTTCTTTGGAACGATCACTGAATGTCATCAGAATTGTTGAGGAAAAAATAGATTGTTGAACCATTATCAGTATTCTCTTTTTAGGATAGATCACTAAATGTAATCTAAAATATTTTCAAAATATAAATAAATAATATTTTCTTCATTTAATTTTCATGCATTATTTAAACAAATCAAAAACTTAATGTGTATATTAATTTTATAGAATATTTTCAATCTATTAAATAGTGTGTCTCAATTTTAAATTAACATTTTAGATCATACTTTATAATCTATCATAGAAATATAAGAAAATGCTACCCCAAACATTAATTAAAAAGAATCATACAATCAAATCCAATAGCAAGGAAATGAGTAAAATGTACACTGTAAGCCAACCAAAAAACCCTAAAAAGAATACCTTGGAAAACTCTGGTAGTAGTGTCCGCAGAGAAAAATACATATTCTTCATCTCTTCTCTCCGCTTTCGTTCCCTCACAGCATGGCGAATCGCAAGCTTCTCAACAATTTTATGCTTAGCATTTAGCCCAGGTTCTCCACCATTGTTGGTACTCGAGGTACTACTTTTATGACTCTTTATGCAGTTCAATAAACTAATGCAGCGCTTGTGTAGCGACTGGGATTTTGTGGGCTGCAATGAATTGAAAGAAGGCCTAGAACTTCTCCATTCTACAAACGCACTTCTACTGTTCACCCATGGAATGGCGGTATTCTTGGATTGTTCGACTGGCTGCATAAAGAAGTCTGTGAAAGGGGTTTGAGGTTCACTGTAAGATGACTCAGTGAAAACATCTTTAGGCAGCTGGTTATTTGAACAGTTGGGATTTGGGAAGGACTGGAAATGGGGTTCAGGAGACAAGGAAATCAAATCGTTATCAAAGGTGCCCACTTCCACAAAAGAATTGTGTGATAATGAAGATGGTGAAGACCATAAGTCTTGTGAATCAGCATACTCAGTACACACAAAATGAGAGGTATTTTGGGATGAATCTTCATATCCTGTCTGCACTTGCACATCCATGTCAAACAAATTTCATTAGACTAGATAGCTTAATTTCTCTCATACAATGATCTTCACACCTTCCATACCTAAAAGCCAAAGACATTAAGAGTGACAAGATCATAGACTTACATAAATTGTCTTCAAGTGTTGCTCCATCTGTAATTGATAATGGTTTCCACGATTACGTTAGGATTGTAATCTTGGTAATGATTATTATGTAGCAAGGCAGAGAATAGCTTCAAGTTGTTTCTGGGATTTGAACTGACCATTTCAAAGTTTTGCAATTCCTAGGAATCCATTGGGAATAACTATTGTTTCTCTGGGATAGTGACCTAAGCCAGCAAATGGTTTCCACGAAAACCACTTTGGTATTTAGTTAACCAACTGCTGATACTTTTGGTGTGCATCACGTCCTCAAGGTTTCTAAGTCTTTGTTGTTTTGTTCCAACTCTTTGCATTGACTCTTTCATACTCCTGTCATGACTCTGATCGTCCTTTGCTAAATTATATCTTTTACTAAGGACCCATGGGCAATTAGTAAAACTGGGTCGTTCTCCATAGTGTGACTGGAATTAAAATTGTGAGTAATGTTGACAAATAGTTATAATATAGATTGAAAATAAATTTCAGTATAAGAAGTCAAAAGGAGGGTGTTTATTGTATATTTAAGATAAATTAAAATATTTTATAAAAAATTAATTAATTGAAGTCAATATCAAATTAGTTGTCAAAGAGCTCTATAATGCAAGTTTTTCTTTTAGGACATATATTTGTTGAATATTGTGTCTCATAAGTTTTGATATGTTATGCTTCTTGTCACCATTAACTAAATATTTCTATAATAATTAGGTCTAATATGTAAAGAAATATCGAATGCATGTGTCGAGACGCACAACAAATTCACTACAATAATGATAGATTTGATAGCTTTAATGCTCGTAGAAACATCCACTTCTATCTCCTTGGTCAAGTGGTGATGTTTACTTAAAGATGATGTAGTCTTCTAAAGTATTATATATTAGATCATAAAGAATCAAAGTTGTGGATCATTGATATATAAGTGTAATATTATTGAAAACAAAGCACATTGTACCTATTGAATAGTAAAACCAATCTTATGTTGTTATTTTGCATTGGATAGTATCTAATTGTAATTTGAGAACCATCTATAAATATAAACATTTGATACCTAATAATAGAATCAGCAATCATATCAATATTGCATTAAAGAATCATCGTTGGGTAGTGCCTTATTTAAATCTCTAAAGTTTACAATTTTTGAATTTATGTATTAGTCTTGGCTATATAGACTATATTGGAGATCCATAGAGAGTCAATAATTAGTGTAATGCCTTTTGTTTCTGGCAACTTTCCACATTTGAGCTACCTTATATGTTTTATCTTTTTTTTTCTAATAGGTTTTCTCAATTTCAACATCATATTTTTATTAAAGATGTTGGTCATACAATAATTATAAAATGCAAGGGAAATACTATCACTCATAATTGAGTAAGTATTTACCAATTTTAATAATTTTATCAATAATTCATCCATTGGTATAACTAATTTATACCAACAACAAGGGTGCTCCTAACTCAAAAAGATGACCTAGAAATAAAATAATTTTCCTAAAGTGAAAACCTTTGAGTTATGATGGAGAACCTTTCTCATTGTGGCACTATGAAATATCCTCATAAACACCTAAAACTTTGGCTAGAGATTCCTTATTTGGGATACCTGTCAACTTTACACTTAAATAGTTAACTAACTTAATAATTGGATAATATTTATTTTTTTAAATACCTATCCTAGTCACTTAGGTATCCGAGAGTGACAAAAAGGATCCTTAAAGCTTAAATCCTAATAACATGAAATCCATTAGGCCCATTTTTATAAAAGGAAACTAATCATACCACAGATGCCCATAAATCATCAAATTAATATAAGCCAAAAACATTCTACTTCTCTTTATTATAAATATTTAGTTCACATGATATTTTAAAATATCTTAAAATACTATTTTTAATGGTTGTAACTAATGAAAACTATCAAACGTTACCTAAAAATAATGAACATAAATTATCAAAATAACACTCTCGCCTTAATAATAAGAGCAGTGTTACACCTTTGTCTAGTCATATGAAAGCTAAACTTCATTATAATATTTGATACCTTTGATCTTAAGATCCATAAGTAATTAAGTGTTGAAACCATCACCTAACCTCTTTAGAGATTTAGAAATATTCTTATAACCTTGTAGTTTTATGTTAAGCTTCTTTCAAATAAAAACTATATATGTCTCTACTTGAATTTTAATGCCACCCATGCTCTAATTTAGTAGAAATGTCAAGACTATATAATAGAGACTATATATGTTTGAGAGGGACTAAAAAAGGATCAAAGACATTATGATGGCCAATGGAATATTCAAGATCTTTTAATATTTTATTCTTAGCCACTTGAACTTCATTGTTTTCATCCTTATTAACCTTCATTTCCAACTCCTTGCATTTATATCCAAACGCAACATTGGATTCTTGAGTTATTTATCTCTTATCCTACCAACATAAAGAGATAAAAGGTCTCTTTTAGGAAAAAATAATTCAAGGTGTAGTATTATTTTAACTAGATCCTCCTTTAGCAAGCATAAGTTCTCACTTTTAATTCTTGTACCAACTTGATGCTATAAAAAGAAAAAAATCAAAATTTATCTTACATAAGTCAAATCTTTCAAAACTAATAAAATTATTGTTATACAAGTAACCCTCATTCAATTATGCTAACAATTTTATCCCATATAAAATATATAGAATCATAATATAATCATCAAAATACTATCCACAAAATAGCATTATCAATTGGATTAAGATTTTAAATTCATGACTAGCTTTAGTAACTAGGATTTTCAAGAAATAAAGAGAACCACATAATCTCAATACTCTCTTTCTCCCTTAAACTAATTCCTTCATTAGGCACCTGGTCTACCATAGGATTCTATCTTTTCTCTAATACATAGCTAAATAAAATACCCGCAAATTCATCGATCCATTCAATAACATGGAAAATTAGATTCTTTAACATCCAATTCTCATAATCACCTCTAATCCTAAAATTAATTTTGATCTAGTTAACCATTTTTTAATCTATATTTTCTTCCACATGAATTTCACTACCAACTCCACCCCTAAGAATAATGATTTGGCATTAAAAAAATTATTTTTCTAAGGAAAACAATACAACTTCAAAACACATGAGTTATCTCTAAGAAAGAATCTTTGAAAATAAATCCTCCACCAATTAGTCATCCTTAAGATGCTTTGGTTTAGGTTAATATGTGGCTAAAGTGGTGATCCATACAAAGAATTTGAACCTAACACATAAATATTCTCACTTGTAAATATAACCATCGAAGTAATAGAGTTCAAGGGTAAACTATGTGTTTGATATATTTCTAGTTGCCTTGAGTGACATAGATTATATATAACTTGATCACATCATCTGATTATAGGATGGACCACCTTTACAAAATCAATTCATTGGTTTCTATGAAATTTATCTAATCAAAGGAAATTGATGGTAAGCTCATTCTAATTATTGTATTCCACTTCAAACATGTTTATATAATCAAATAATTGTACCTCAACTTTTATCTCAACTTGGGAAGCTAGTATCATAATTTTTTAACCTTTCTTGATGGGTTTTCTATCAGAGAAGATAAATTAGAGAGAAATATGGTGTTTTCTATGCCAAGTCTTGATATAATCAAATAATTCTATCTCAAGGTGGGTATCTTGTAAGAATTTTTTTTAACCTCTCTCAATTCATTTTCCATAGTCTAAGGTAAATCATAGAAAAATGTGGTTTCTAGTCCCAATATTTCATCTATAGTCCTTAGCAAAGAGCCTTCTATAGTTTCTTAAAATAATCTACATGATTGATCTTAAAAGAGTAAGTGATTGGGAATATAAACTTATAATGACCTAATCCACCTACCTAAGGTATTATTGATGTGAAAAAATTATTTTTGAGAATTAAAAGAAAAAAGGGAAAAAACTTAAAATAAGATGCATATTTCATACTAAGATACACAACTAGTTGCATGTCAAACATAATGATACACACACATTATATAAAACCATCATTTCTTTGAGCAAGGTGGCTCAAGTGAAATACTTAACTCTAACCTTGGACAAGAACCAAAGAAGACATATAAAGTGAAGCATGGATGATCCTCGAGATAGGATCCTCAAAAATCTAAATGCACTTCAAATAGTTTTACTAGACAACTTTCAATATTTGTTGGGGTAGTATAATTAGGAAAGTCAAAGATTTTTATATAATAAACCCTTATTGAAAATTCATCGCAATTACCTCAAAATTGATCACTTATATAGGATATTATAACTACCTCGATTATTTTCCCTTTGCCTAGGGTAGAAAACTTACATGGATATTGAGCCTGACTAGTTCTCTAACTTTCTACAAGTCTAGTACTAAATATTATATTTTAGATATTAGATTTGTCCTAAGTTAGATACCTAAACTTGGGTATTCAAATTTCCCCAAATTTTATACCTAAATTTTGACACTAAACTTGACCAAAGTATGGTACTTGAATTAGGGTGTTGAACCTACCTCAAGATAAATGAAATACAAAGTACCAAACTTGCTCAAGGCTATTACTAATGACTAGGTACTCTATTACCTGAAATAGAACATTATTTTATATATTTAAGGCCAAAACTAAAGATATAGTACCAAAATTTCTCAAACTTGGTACAAATAAATGGGTGGGAATCACCTCGAGCTTGATACCAAAGATAGGGAACTAAATTTTCCTTGAACCTAGTAGCAAAGATAAGGTCCAATTATTTCCTTAATCTTGATACCAATGGATAGGTATCAAACTTGACTCAAACTTGCACTAAATATTGTGAGGGAAACTATCCTCAAGTATTTTATACTAATGATAGGGCACTAAACTTTCCTCAAATTTGATACCAGATATAAGTTACTGTGCTTATTTCAAGACCGATGCCAAATATAGTGTATTATAATTTCATCAAGAATGACATCAATTGATTGGTATGAACTTGTCATAGGATCAATACTAAAGTTATAATACCAAATTTGCATAAATTCTAATATAAAATTACTTAGACCAACAAATAAAACACTAAGAGACAAGAGAATAATAGAGACAAGATTTCTACTTAAAAGGAAAAAGTATAGGAAATTTCACTATGGTAATTTTTTCTTACAAGCACAGCAAAGATAACAATATTAGTATGGTGGAGTTTAAGTTTCAAAAATTTCAATACCCTGGTGAGGAATTTTTGTTCAGGGAACTTTGATGCTCTAATGAGAAAACAACATAACATGATATTCTAACTTATTTACCAAAATTTATAGGCATCCATTAAGTTGAATATTTTATAGATATGGAAGCGATATATAAAGAAAAAAAATCCTTCTAGAGAAGGGAAAAATAAATAAATGCATATACAAAAATAAAAATAAAAATAAAAATAAAAATAGGGATTTGAAAAAAACCTATTTAAGTGGTTGTTTACATTCCCCCACACAAAATGTCTAAAAAGGGTTATAATTATATTAAAAGACTCAAATTTCTTGAATTATGAATGTTATAACTTGGTATAAAGATATATAAATTAAGATAAAATTCCTTCTTCCAAGTTCTTATACACAATTCAATGCCACTTCAATGATATTATATTTTCCCAATGGTGGTTTTTCATTCTACCAAATCATATGATACTTATAGGTCAACCCCACTATGATAGGAACTATTCACATGTACAAGATAAGAATTCATATCAATATGGTAGTATGGATTAAACAAACACCACATACAAAATAGGCATGAGCACATAAAAAAAAAACTTCTCACCCACTCATATATATGGATAGATATGGTTTTATGTAAAATACACATCCAACAACAATAAGGGTGAGGATTCCAAAAAGAGATAGGGTGTTTCATAACAATATAACGTATAGTTTTAGCTAATTAAGGATAAAGTATGCATTACACATGCCAAGCGAGGATACCCAATTAATAATATCTAACAAGACAAGAATGTAACATTTCCCTCACACTCATAAAGCCTCCAAAATCCCTCTATATATCTTGTCATGTTAATATCCTAGTTTATTTTAGTTCCCAAATGAATTTTATTTATCTCATGTTTAATATTTTTTTCTAAAAATAAAAAATAAAAAAGTATTTGTAAATCTCTTAGGACCCACCCTAATAAATATTGAAATCCACTCTCTTATTTAGCTTTACCCGTTAAATCTTACGTTCAACAACTAAATTACCACTAAAGCATTAAATGGGAAGAGATACAATACAAGAAGATAAAAACTTTAGACATAAAAACAATAGATTTTAGATAGAATGAAAACTTATCGGGCAAAATATTTTGTCAAAACCCACCTATAAGAATTCATTTAACTCTAGATAACAACATCAATATAAATGAATAATCCATCTTTCCTAGTTCTTTAGAATATAAAAATGGAAAGAATATTTTAAAAATCCAAAATACATCAACCCAAAATAAAAACAAGAAAATTATTTCAAAAAAATTATAAAACACAACTATCTAACATGGGCAACATAGGTTGGGAGGGAAATATCATTAGTTTGGAGTGCTTAAGAAACCAAATTCTTCCTCTAAAATTGAATACACTTTACTACGATTTTAATATTCTCCCATGCTATGTGAACTTTCCAAATCTAGAATTCCCAAAACCTCAGGAATTTATTTTTTCTCTTCTTATGTAGGAATGAATTTTTTTTCTCCCTTAAAAATATAGTCACTTCTTGATCTACCTAAATTATGACCTATCCAAAATATTCACTTAGAAATTGTTTTATTTTCTCCTCTTTTGTGTATGCCAAACCCAAATATTTTTCATATGACTTCCTTCTTATTTTCTATATATAGCAATAATATTTGTTTCTCATACTTTCTCCCCAATATCTATTGACTTACTTCCCCTTCAATCTTCTTCCCATACTCACTATAAGTATATCAACTATCCCTTCCCTTTTGATTTATTTTTTTCTTCCACTCCCTTACGCCCTTTCTTTTTTAATTTTATGATTATTTTTAAATTTATTGTACTATTTGTAACATTAATTTGATTGACCTCGTGATAAATTTTATTTTCTTAATTTTAGAATAAATAAATGAGTGAACTGGCTTGTTTATTCAATTGAAACAATTGCATAAATTGAAATGTCAATAAATCAATGCTAACAATTTTCCATTTTATATATATCTTGATTATGAAGTGCACCATGTATAATATTACTATAAAAGGTTCATCCATTGAACATATATCATGTAGAGAGGGAACTGGGCATAATTAATTATAAACAACCATTTATTTCTTTATCAATTTTGAAGTACATAATACAATATTACCATATAGGATTCATTCATAAAATATAAATAATTCAAAGAGGGAATTTTCAATCATGAATAAACTCAAATATTAAATGAGTTTACCAACAACATAATAGAGCCTAAAATAAACATTGATGTGGATTCTAGTTTACAAAGCATATCAAGTAACACATAAAACATATGATAGGAGTTATTATAATACATAAAATTGTATACCCTTGTAATTTCACATTCTATTCTATGTTCACTTTAATCTACTAATTTGTATTGTCCAAATATTGATATGTTGGTACTATTTTTAAGAAATTTCTAACTACTTTTGTCATTCTTATCCTACTAGACCTTTTTCTTGTCCAATTCTCTAGACATTAGTACTATGATACAATAACATCCAATAATAATATTTTCCTTGAATAAATATTTTAAGCATTTCATTATCCTATGCTAGGTTTAGTCTATAATTTAATGTAACTAGTGTATTCAAATTTTCAATGGCTACCCCTTCTCATAGCCCTTGTTTAATCTCATATAAATGACTATACTCAAACATTTTATTTATCTTAAGTCTCTCTCATTTAGAATGTTTCCAATATCTTTGGTAATTATTCCATTATTGAATCGAACCGCATGAGACTAGAAAATGCATTCTCTAATAGGGAGATATAGCAAGCATGAGTAGTTGAGAAGATAAAGAAATCAACTCCCATTGTAAGAGAATGGTGGCAAGTTAACTTCTTAAAAATTTATGAGAGGTGGTGATTTTTAACTCTTTCCAGTTGAATGCTATATATCATGTTTCTACTACATGAAAATATGGATGATATTGAAATTTAGGTAGAGACGTGTTTAGATTATATTTTGGAGCACCTTCATATTGTATTATATAGAACTATCTCAGGAATTTCAATTTAATTTTTAAAGATTTAAATGATGTTCTCCACAATTAACTACCTATAGATCTTGAGGTCAAATTTTTCTAATGTTGTAATGTAGTTAATCAAGTAGAGATATAAAGTGAGTATTAGCATACCTTTTCTCTTATTATTGAGGTGGAAGTATTATTTTTATAGTTAATGAATACTTTTATTAGTTGTAAGTAGCTTTGAAAGCTAAATATTATTTAAAAACATGTTCAAATGATGTACGAAATTAGTTATGATAATAGAAGTAGAAACTTTTTCGTTGCTATTAACTTGGTCATTTATGCATGC
This sequence comes from Chamaecyparis obtusa, assembly GCA_027943335.1. Taxonomy (NCBI): domain Eukaryota; kingdom Viridiplantae; phylum Streptophyta; class Pinopsida; order Cupressales; family Cupressaceae; genus Chamaecyparis; species Chamaecyparis obtusa. The sequence continues at coordinate 15,819 of BSBK01010972.1, read as the reverse complement.
AAATGGAAGGATTATTTTCCTTCTATTAAAAAGTGGTCCATACGGAAATCACATTATTACCCCATCTCCTCATGCAGCTTCTTAAATGTCATTTTTGCTTAATTTTAAGCAGGAGGAGTATTCCCTTGAAATTTTTTAAGTGTAGTGTAGGGAAAGGTTAAATTAGGATCTTTTCCTATTTTATTGGAGTGGCTATAATTTAAGAATTTAAATTAAGAATTGAAAAAATATGGAGGCTGAAAGTAGGAGTGACTACTTATTAAAAAAAATTAATTATAAATATTGTTACTAGTTTTATTTAAAATGTAATTAAAGATAAAAAAAGAAACCAAATTTTGTAATCATGGGGCCACCAACTCCACAAAATGCTGCTAAAAAAATTGAGCAACTGCTACTAGCCAAAATAAGCTTAGCAAACCATATGGGGACCTGCCCTTATGATGAAGGGTGCTCCCCTTAATACCACAAACACATAACAGAAATAGAGAAACAACAACAATAATATGCAAGAACAGAAAATTGGCTTCTTATTATCTCCACAAATGTGGAATTACAAACTTTCAGAATTACAATATGCAAAGCCACATGGCCATTCCCTTACAATATTCTGTAGGACAGGCCTCGAATCAATACCTAGAACTATTCTGAACTGCCTAAGACAATAATATAGCCTTCCTTATATAGGCAATTTTCCACCGCCTGGGAAGGTTCCAGAATTTTAGCCAATAAGGCCGACCAACTTAGAATTATTTTATTTTACATTTTATTACATCATAGTCAGCTCAAGATAACCTTTGAAACCTGAACAGAAATTTTGAAGAAAATTATTTTCTACCATTTCAGGTGGCCCAACTTCTAAAGACCATAAGTCATCACCAGTTGACCCGATCGGCTATTATAACCCCATTTCAGAAATGCCACGAAGCGCTCTACAGGCTTGACCTACGCAAGCACCCGTCACCCAAATTTTTGACCTCATCCGGGGCCTTTAAAGCCTTCAAAACTGAGTTCAAAGTTTCTATACCCTGCTGCCAATACCGAAAATCTTCAATATCTTCCAATATACACTTGATCTGCCAATGAAACTTTACTGGCAGACTTATATGACCAAAATGAACCTCCAAGAAAGAAATCAGATCATTCTGAGCACATATGAAAATTACCAAAAATAGTAACTTTCCATAAATAGCAGCTCTGCACAAAATAGCCCTTATTGAATACAAAAACATAATTATTTTTGGGTGATGCAAGATTGCTCTTACACCCAGGATGCTCCTGCATCACCTTAGTATACAAGCCTTAAGTTTTTCTAATAGATCTTGGATTCCTAGATTCTCAAACTACATATTTTAGGAAATAAATCATTCAATTAATTACTTTCAACTATTTGTGTAAAATTTTTGGGTATCACAAATAAGGAATCTTCAACCAAATTTTTGGCTATTTATTGAGATTTTTTGAATTACCATCATGATAGAGGTTTCCTAGTAGAACTCAAGGCTTATTCTTATTTTGAAAAAAACTATTGTCTCATCATTTTCATTTAGGGGACACCTCTATTGGTGATAGAACTTTAGTTCTATCAAAGGATAAATTTAATCAATAAAAATGTTAAAAAATGATGAATCTAAATAATTATTAGATATGATATTTCTCTTACATGTCACGATTACCAAAACATTGTCACACTTTTTTAAAAGGGTATTGCCCAAGGTATTGAATAAAATTATGATGCGTAAAATTGTAGTTCATCCTATACCAAATCAATTATAAAAAATGAGAAAAAATATCTCAAGACATCTCTAATGGTACAAGAAACCCAGTTTTCAAAGTTACATCATGATTTATTACAAGCATTATTTACTCACATTGATCTCTAATATAATCTCTATTGCTAATCTTGATATGCATATAAAAATATTATTAAACTTTAGAGGATTACACAAGGTATTCCACAAAGATTATTTCCTTTATGCAATATTGATATGATTGTTGATTGTATTGTTCTTATTAGATCAATTAGGAAAGGGCTTGAACCCCCAAAAAATAAAACATCAAGTATAGAGATAGATCAAAAGAAATTCACAAGAAGTGAATTCAGCCAAAAAAACTACAAAATACAATAGCAAAAGAACTAGAAATAAAACAACCAAAGTTTATAACCAAGTAGAACATGAAATTAAATAGAAGCCTGAGATTAATCTCTTTCCAATCTTTATTGAGATCCTTAAGAGTGTCCAAAAAGGAAGTCATTTTGAGAGGATTAACAACTACATCTGAAGGTCTCTTTTTTCCCAGCTGAGAAGAAACTTGAAGAATTTCCTCACATTTCCTTCATTTTTATTTCCTAAATTCTAGTTCATCACATAGATTATTGAAGGAATAAGTCATTGTATCCATCATCTGCTTACTAAAACTTACCATGTCTGCCAACTTTTTGTTGACCTGTATTTAATTTTATTTGACATTGGCCAAGACTCAAAGCATCTCTTATTTCTCTTCATCCAAGGGAATGAGAGCCTTCAAATCATAAATTTGATCTTCCATAATTTCCCAATTATCCAATTTTTTGTGCCAGTTCATCAACCACCTCTCAAACACTGTGATCTACCTTAATGTGGGACCAATCTCCCACTTATCTTTAGCCTCTACAATAGCTTCAAGCTTATTGATCTTTTCATGGTTGTGCACAAAGTTGAGTAGTAATCTACTTCATAATGTAATTTTGGCAGTTGTAAAGGATGCATAACTTACCCACCTTATTTACAATCTGAACATAATTTGGCAATTCATCAAGAGGGTGGGGTTATCAAAATATGAAGGGGAAAAGGTTTGAGGGATCTCAGGGTCATTTGGGTATATTTTAGGACCATAAATAGGGGACACAAGAATGTGAGCCTAGCTAGAAGTTTTGACAGGGGTATTATTAGGGGTCCACACTGACCTAGTCGACTAGAAGGAAGAAGAATCCTTAGAAAGAACAACTATTTTTCCAAATATTTATCTTTTCCTAAGACTTTAAGATTGGCCTTCCTCAGGGGATTAACCCTAGTTGAACTAGGATGTGAGGAAACCGCAACAAATGGGAAATCCATATTACTATCCACAAGTTTATTTAACTCAATAATCAAATTATGATTTTTTGGGCTAACCTCTCCAGGGTCAGAGCTATATGGAAATTATATAAACAAAGGATTACACCTTGATGATGAGGGGATGCCTCATTATTTTTTGATTTCATGACAAAATGGGACAAGGATGAAATAATCCAAAAAGGAAATTTTAGTTTAATATTAAATTAAAAAAAGTGGTTTAACGTAGGGAAAAGATGGGAGTGAAAGCATTTAAACCTGCCCTCAAGGGTGATAAATTGGATTAACACAAGTGCCACATCTTTCCATTCATTAGGAAGTTATTTGCAATTAAAACCATTTTGAAGATGAGGAATATTTTTGTTTTGGTCGAGGAATTTCATCGTGTTTTATTTGTAATGGCCATTAGAATTTTTAGGAATGGTCTATCCTTCTACAACCAAACCAATAGTAGGTGCAATAAATTCCTCTGAGACCAAAAAAGAGACCCCTCTAATATATTTTTTTGATGAATAGAGGCCTTCACTATTAATAGAAATATTAAAGTACAATATTCACCAAAAAAGGGGTCGGGGGAACGAATCACCCCGCAAGTTCACATGGCACTAAGGCCGGAAAAAAATAACTATTCATCAAAAAAAACTATAAAACTAGAAACCCTCAAGCTGTGAGAGTAGTAGCAGAAGAGGGAGGAGGATCTTTGTCATCTGGATTGCCCCAAACATTGGGCTGAGGAGTCTGATCAGGAATGGCCCAACCATCTTCAAGATCTTTTTCAACTTCTCCTTCCTCTGGCCTGGGTGAGATAGCCAGTGCCAGGCGAGGGAACTTTCCCTGACTAATAAGAGTAGAGGCTGAAAATTGAGCAAAAGCAGCAGTAGTGGAAGAAAGCATAGGAGGCCACCCAGAGCCCGCAACCCTCCGAGGAGTAGGGGAGGCGGAGCAGCGATGCCACCACTGCGGAGTCCTAGAGTGTTTGGCAAAGGAGCTCCAGCTATGACATTGGCCTCAGGGCAGTGTACGGTCAGCTAAGAGAGAATCTAGAGGCACCCGGGCAATAGTGCAAGGGGCATTGCCCCAGTGCTGGAGAAACTCCTATAAGTGGGCAACCTCTAGGGCCACCTTGTCATCTTGCACTTGGATCTGCATCATTACATTGTTATAAATACAAGCTTTATCAAAAAGAGAAACATGATTATCCCGACAACTATGAGAAAAAAGCACAGTGTTTCTATCTTTCCACAAAGTAAACAAAATTTCCAGCCGAAAAGAGTGCCATATTTGGGTGAACTGGGAAGGCATTCTGGGAGAGTCACCGAGAAGAACCATGTGCCAAGAAAAGGGCTCTAGCCTAAAGGGAGCAAAAAAGTCATGAATCCAACTCCAGTAGTTTTGAGCATGATGACAAAACCACAAAATATGCATGAGCATCTCTAAGTGACCATAAAAAGGGCATTTAGGGTCAGGAACCCCCATATGCCTGAGCCTAGCTCCCAAGGGAAAGCCCTGGTATAACAAACACCAGGAAAAATGAGCAATTTTAAGCTTAGTGATTGAGAGAGTCAATCATGGGTAAATGAGGCATAAGCCAAGAATACCCAAGCTTAGGCTTGTAACTACTGAATGGAGTGGTAGGATACCACTTCTATTCTTTCCACCATGGTTTGACAAACTGAATTCCCAAATTGTGCAAGAGGTGAGGCGGAATGGCAGAAACCAGCAAGTTGAAAGTCTAACGATTTGGGCGGATGAGCCAAAATTGAACTCAGAGGTCATCCCAGGATTGGAGACTCATGGTGGCTCTGGAGAATACATCCTTAGGGGTTTGAATGCCACACTTGTTAAACCGAAGACCACTAACCCCTTGAATTCTAGGAAGAGGAATCCCTTGCTGGGAAAAAAGAGGAGACCACCAAATGTTATGTTGGTTGAAAGAAAGACCATCATGAAACCCATTCCCAGCCCACCGAAGCTAAGACTTGACAGACTCCCAAGCTTTCCAAGTACTTTTAGCGACAAAAGTACCCTGGATCTGGACAGGCTCCCTCATAACTAGTAGGGTTTGAAATCCAATCCCCTTCTAGGCAGGCTTGTGAAGAGGAAATCTTGAAGAAATGTAGTGACGAAGCAGAATTTTCTAGGATTCCTCACCAGTGAGGCACCGCACAACCCACTTGGCACAAAGGGCATGCCCTTGCTTCTAGGTATCAATTAATCCAAGGCCGCCAGAGGACTTCAAAAGACAAAAAAAGTCCCAAACAACTCTGTGAAAGCCCTGGTGATCAATGCCAGAGGCTCAGAGAAAATCCCAAAGAAGTTTCTTGAGCCATTTGTAAGAAGCTTTGGAAGGGGCCCAACATGAAGAGTAATAAACATGCATAGTGGCCAGAACTTTGGAGTAGACCTAGAATTTTCTTGCGAGGGAAAGCAACTTCGTGATCCAGTAGGTAAGCTTTTTTTCAATTTTAGTAAGCACTGCATTCCATAGATCAGTAGGATTGCCTTGAAAAGGAAAGGGGATACCCAAGAACCAGAATATCTCCCCATGTTGAATTCTTGTCCAGCCAAACTAAGAAAGCCAGGGAGGTTCAAGAAGAGCCGACTGTCTGTAATAGAAGGTTTTATGCCACTGGATGGCTGAGCCAGAAGCCAAGAAAAAAGTGTCTAAACACTGCAAGGCTGCCTTGATATTCTCTTCATCCTCTGCCAGAGTGAGGAAGGAATCATCAGTGAAATGGCCATTGACAAGCTATTGAGAGGAATCCAGCAAGGAGATTCCCCTAATAGTTCCCGTGGAAATGGAGTGAGCTAGCAGATAACCAAACCCTTTGGCCGCTAACACATAAAGAGTAGGAGCCAAAGGGAAACCCTGCCAAATGGAATGAAAAAGCCCAAAGGTGGAGGACTGGCAGCCATTGATGGTAATGTAGGCAGAGGCATTATTGAAGAGCATCTACACAGATTGAAGAAATCTTGGGTGGAAACCCATAGCGTGAAGCATCACAAGGATAAAATGACATTCAATATAATCATAAGCTTTAGCAAAATCAATTTTGAGAAAAAGGGATTTCTGGTGACACTTACGAGCCCATTCCATACCTTCGCAAATAGTAATGATGTTTTCAAGAATAAATCTTGACTTAATAAACCCTATTTTCTCAGGTCGGACAATTTGTGAAAGCATGTGTCAGAGCTTGAGAGCCAGGGCTTTCACAATGATCTTGTAAGAGACATTAAGCAAAGTGATGGGTCGCTAGTTGCAAATATCTTCAGGATCCCCAGCTTTGGGAATGAATTTGATATTCCCTTGGTTGATGATAACTCCTAGAGACTGGGTATGAAAGGCTTCCAGGTAAACCTGGTGAAGATCCAGATTGATGGCATCCCAAAGGGTTTTGTAAAACTCATAGGGAAAGCCATCACAACCAGGGGCTTTATCATCAGCCATGGCGAACATAGCTTCGTGAAGATCCTGCAAGGAAATTAGTTGGTCACAAAAGACCTGTTGAGTAGGGGAGACACACTGAGGAACCATCGTGATGCAATCTGTGAGGGCTTTCTCACTAGTAGGGGAGCAGCCCTGAGTAGCAAAGACTTGTTCATAGTGGCGAACAAATGCTTGCAAAACATCAGGAAGCTCCATGAAAAGGGAAGGACCTTCCCGGATTCTAGCTATGCTCATACTGGTATGTTGAGGCCAGAGGGTAGTAAAAAATTCTTTAGAGACTTGGTCTCCAACCTTTAACCAGTGCAGTCGAGCTTTGATCTAGGCTCCTCTAGCAACATGGTTGTTGGCCATTTGCTTCTAATGATGTAACTTGGCAAGATTGATCTACAACTCTTGATTGAATGGGTCCTGAGCTAAGGCTTCGGTGGCAACACGCAAAGCTTTGGTGTTGGCATCATAGGCTCTACGATGACAGTTGGCCAATTGCCTGCCATAAATGCATAGGAAATGAGCCATACGCCTGATGATGTCATTCCACCATTGAATCCAACCAGTCAAGTGGATGGGTCTAGGCTCTAGGTTCCAAACCCGATGAATGTGGGCCACAGTGGAAGGATGATGAATAATAGAAGTATTAAAGTAGAATTGCGTGGTGGGAGGCCTAACCTTAGCTATTTCACAAACAATATTAAATTGGATGGGATAGTGGTCTGACAAGGTTACATCAACAAGAGGAAGGACATGTAAGGCTTGCTTTTCAAAGAAGGAAAAAAAATATTGAGCCGAGATCATGGCACGATCAAGCCTTTTATGAATTTTGTCAAAGGAAGCCCTTAAATTAGACCAAGTGTGCCAAGCCCCATCAGGACGGTGGTGGCCCACATTGGGATCAAAAAGCCCTAATTTATTACACATGTAGTACTAGGCTTCTCTTTCACCAGTTGTCCATCAAAATGGTACAAAACCATCCTTGTCAGCTGCCATCTCCACCATATTGAAGTCCCCACAAACAAGCCAAGTTGCATGTCACAGAGAATCCACAAGCCAATGCCATAGGTGAGATCTTTCAACAGCATCATTGGGAGCATAAACATTAGCTATGCCGAAGGAATGATTCTCAATGATGAAAGTGGCCCAAACCACTCCTTACATGGGATCGGAACCATGGCTAAGTAGTAGAGAATTCCAATGAGGAGAGAGGAGAGTAACAACTCCACCTTAGCCAGCCTCATGTTGAGAACAAAGAGCAAGGCTCGTAGGCCAAATAACTTTACAAGCAGCATCAAGCATGAAACCAGAAATCAACATTTTTCCCCTACTCGACAAGGTTTGAAACTTTGATAACAAGGGTTAGCAAGGAAACTATGTTATCAGCAGGTGGCAGATGGGAGACGGGAACCAAAACAAGCTACTTGTGGAGCTTGTTACAATGACTGATAGTGACCCATTCATCTTTTTTTCCATCTTCTTTTTTTCCAAACTCAACCGGCTGTGAACTAGCATCCTTTGGAGGAGGCTTGGTATGAGGCACTGCTAAGGGGCAGTCCTTAATCTTATGTTCCGCGGATTGACACTTATAGCAAGTATTGGGGAGATTCAAATAAATCATCTTCTAGGTGAAGGTGGTATCACCAACCTGAATCTCTATGGATTCTTTGAGGTCCCTAGAAAGGTCAACCTCAACACAAAGCCTCTTGTGGGGGCTTGGATTAAGAAAACGGTCATGCTCGAGACATATAGCCCTACCAAGCTTCTGCGCTATGGATTGCATGAAAGGCCAACAAGGTAAGGGAAGACCAAGGAACTCGACCCACACTAGGACCTTGAGCTTCTTATCATCAGAGATAAAGAAGTCACGAGACCAGGGCTGGAAAATTAATAGTGAGGCCTTGATATTCTAGGGACCTTTGGCAAAGATAGCATCCACATGGGAAGGTTCAGAAAAGTGAAAAAGGAAAAATCCTTTGGTAAGGCTTTGAATGCCTTCCAAGTGAATTTTGTGAGTCCAGTTATTCACAACCCAGTCCTTGAGAACATGTTCAGGGGGGTTGCGACCCAGAAAATAGCCAATTAGGGTGTGTGATTCAATCCAAGTGCATGCATCATTGAATTCATTAATGGGTAAAATAATATCAGGCTGGGCCATACCTCATGGAATACTTTGGGTACAAACTTGTGGGGGCATTTTCTTGGCGGCACCATTTCTATCTGAAACCACACCAACACCAGCATCAATTGCTTGGTGGGAAGTGGCCGGAGCCATATATATTAGGCTATTTCCCGCAATAACTGTTGTATGTGCAAAGGATGAAAATGCAGAGATGGACGCAAGGTGAAAAAACCCTAGCAAAGCATAGACCGAGCATGAGCCGTCTCCCCAATGGAGAAATGGAGAAATCTCAAAAGAAAAATCTCCTCTTCAAAAGAGATGTATAAGTTTGAATTGCCTTCAAATAACTAATCAAAACCTGACCCCTCTAATATTTACCTTCCCTTGGTCCCAAGACTTGACAAATTTATTAGAATTTTTTTGCTCAAAACCCTTCATACCCTCAATGTAATTATCTACATGACCAGCTTGCAGAATAGGTCAAAGGATGTTTTTTTGCTTGTACTCATCACAATTATCTGATTCAGTTTGATTTAGGTCTTTTCTTATGGCTATGTTGATTTTCTTCATAGAGAAGGAAACAATAGTATGCAAAACACTAATAAAGATTATGAGAAAACCCATAAGAATAATCTCAAAAAAATCCCATAACCATTAGATAATAAATTTTTTTCATCATAATTAACTCCTTATGGTGAATGTGCATATATTTCCAAGTATGGAAATATATTTCTCAATCTCATCATGTGCCTATTGATGAAAATATTGGACAACAAACTAAATTTTAATTGAGTTCATAAAGTTGCAAATGACATCCTGTTAGGATTGAGCAATACTAAGAGGGGGGGTGAATCAGTAGTACAACACTTTAAATTGAACTTAAACCAATTGTAAACAAACCATAAAATTGTAGAAATGAAAAGTAAATAAGAAAATAACACACAACTCATAACACCATTATTTGTTTTCAAGGAAACCCTAGCCAATGAAAAACCCCAGTGGGGATGGTAACCACAAGTATGCACTAAAGTATAATGTCCCTCCTAGGAGACCTAGCCCTATTAGGAACTGGTTATTACATAGTACACCTCCTTTTTAAAGGAATATCAACCCTGTTAACGGTATACAAAACCTTGTTAGGGGTGTACTAAGCTTGCAGCTCTTACATCCAATACTTTTGTTACAAAGTGTTCTCAATGATGAACATAAACAAGCATCGGCTATTCTTTGATAGTTCCAGTTGTAGTTCTCAATAACATCTGTCAACCTCTAATCTCGCATCTTCCATCAATCTATCTCGCTATCACTGTCTCTCACAATCGCATCTTCTTCTTTTCTCTTCTCTTCTCCACTATTATCTTTTTATTTTTATTTTCTATATATACATTTTTATTTACAATTTTCTTCTCTCATTTTTCTTCTTCTCTTCTCCCCCTTTGACTTCAATGGAAAAGGTGTACCCAAAATTGTAGAATTTATAAAAAGTGTAGAACTTAGTACTTTCTCACCAATTTTAGAACATCTTGGAAGGAATCTTCACTTCATCATTCCATGATTTTATTAACAATTCCCTAACATGTATCAGTCCATTCAAAGCATAAGATGAGGTCTTTGCTTCTTTCAATTCTCTGGGCATAGAATTGGTCATTGATTCCCCAATCTTCTCCATTTCAGAAATATGTACCTCAATAATTGGCAGCCCAAGAGTGATTAGACTCTTCAAAAAACCAAATCTTGTCATTACTCTCCCTCTCTCTATATCTAGTACATTCATTTTATCCAAGATAGTTGATGTTTGTTTGTCCATCTCAAGTACAATTTGTGAGGAGTTCGCACAACTATCCATCATGATATCCAGAGTAGCCATGTCCTTAGCCATAATATCTTCAATGTTTTGAATGTGTCTGATAGGTTTAATAAAATAACTGTATAGCTTCCTTCCATGTGTGACACAACTTTTTTCCTTTGATGTAGTTGATCTCAGAATACCCAAGTCCCATGAAATAGACTGGCATGATTCCTTCAACTTCTTTTCTAGATATCTTTTCTTTGCCTTCTCTTCTGTGATGTTCACTAGAGACTCATAGTGACTATCAAAGTTATCTAGTGCCATATTCAAGTTCTCTTCAATATATTTCAATCAAAAAATAATAGGTACTAAGAGTAGTTTATTCATTGTATCAACTACCCTAGCAGTTACCTTAGCCTTTTTGTCTCCTTTTTGTTCAGATCTTTCTATAGCCTTTGTGAATGCCATTAAGGATAGTCTCATATGTTCATCCTCATCCATATTGTCTACACCTATGCTTAGAGGCTTATCCATAATTTCCAACAATAAAGTGGTGGAAGTATCAGTTTCTTGTTTAACTTCATTTCTTGCTTCTTCTCCTTTTACTGTGTCTTTCCCATCTCTCTATTTTATTTCTACATTTTTCTCTTCCTCTTTTTGTCCTTACTCTTCCTATTTTTCTTCTTATTCTACCACTATATTATCCAATTTTCCTCCAAATCAATTATTTTCATCAAGTGAAGTGTCAAGGCTCATAGGCACACTAACAAAAAATAAATTTGGTTTCTTGTCAGTACTTCTCTCCACATTAGTCTTAGCTAACTTAGAGCTCTCTCCAATTCCTATAGCTGTGGGCTTGATAGAATTAAGAGGTGAACTTTTCTTAGAAATATTGCTCATAAGTATCTAATCTAATGCCTTCTGAGTATCTTCAATAACTTCATCATATTTTTCTACCCATTATTTTCACAAGTCTAGCTTTTGTTCTTAGTAAAGGTTTGAGTTCCTTAAGTATTTTCTCTCTCTCTCCTGTATAGAAACTACATGTAACATGTCCTCAATGGTTTGATTCCTAATTGCTTCATCTTCTATTTGTACAAGTTGTTTTCTAATCTCTAGTTGATCATACAAATCCTTAGGTATACTGCTCTCAATCTCCAATAGGTTCTTCTTGTAAACAAGTAGATGTTCAATTACCATGTCTTCTATCAATTATTGATTGTTAGAGTCATACCTCTCATAATATATGTTTAGTTTCTTTAGGTTACCATCTCTTATAATCCTTTTGTGTAATATCTTTATGTCTAGTTTCTAGTGGTCCTCTATTTTCTTTTTTTCATCTTCTCTTCTTTCTTCTGAGTTACCTTATCCTCTTTCTTCTCAGGTTCCTTATCATCTTTCTTCTTAGCTTCCATTTTAACCTTTTTTTTCTTAGGGCTATTTGGTTTGGTTGATCTGGTGGATCTTCTAGGTGTGTTCACAGGTGTATCTTCTTGTGTTGTCTTCTCTGGAGTGATAGAGAGGTCAATTATAGTGGAAGTGGGACTTACTATGTTTTCTACTTCAGAAGACAGAGGGTCTGCAATTCTCATCCTTGCTGATCCAAAATCTCCCTCAATCATCTTAGTCTTTATCTCTATTAATTCTTTCTTTTTTATCTTGGCCTTAGCTTCCATATCACCAACCATTTTCTCTATCTTTCTCTTCCTTATACCTCTATTTTTTCTTCTCTATCTTTAGCTGATTTCTCTTCATATGTTCCCTATATGTCCTTAGATGTGTCAACTTCAGATGCCAAAACATGCTCCACTTGCATAACAATAATTTATGAACTGACTCCATAGCCCATGGGATAACACCATTTCTTCCTTAGTTCAACTGCTTCAAAGCAAACACAATTAGTTTCAACCATGAAATAGACTGTATCCTTGTATCTCTCAACCAACTCTTCAGGAATTCTTACTCTTTGTTTCATTTGTCTTTGTAGAATTTTGATCATGTCAAATAGTTCACCATCTACCCAAGTGTTTTTTCATCTTCTGTAGCTTTCCAATATCTAAATACCAGTGGGTATGTTGTCCTTCCATGCTCTAGGGTGCATTCCAAGGAAATTATGCTCAATATTTATATACATGTGAGCTAGAAGTGAGCCAAATCTAAAAGCCTTAGATTTATCCTTCTTGATTATCTTCACATTCCCTAAAAATTGTTGTGCCATAATCTCACATAGGTTATATTTTGTGTTCTCTTTCACCATCCTATAGGCCATCATAATAACTCCTAGTGAGACTAAATTAGGTCTACTGTTGTAGTAAAGTTTGTATCCAAGAAGTATTACAACTAGTCTTACATCCTATTGGAAAATATCATTCACCGTCATAGCTCGCTTATCCTATTTAGAGTGTGTTAGGGTTTCAACTTGTTTCTTGATGGTCTTTTCTACTATAGGAATAACTCCAGTATTGTCCAACCCAGTAATGTCATGAATTAATTGACTATAAATCTTTACAGATTTCTCTCTTATCCAAATTAATTGGTCATGAACTTTGCTAAGTATAATCTTGAACCATTATTCTTCATTGAATTCATTCATGTGCATCATTTTCACAATGGTTAAGTCATCTAGGTGTTTGAACTCATCCTTCATTTTGCCATCTTGTTCAATCATTTCATCCATTTCTCTAAATATCTTTGTGTCATCTATTGTCTCATATTTTCAATGTATGTATGCCCTAATATCCTCTATGTGTAGGACATTGTATGGTGTTTGGGAAGAGGCTCCTTTAGGGTCATCCTCACAAGATTTAAAGGGATGTTCCTTAAATTTGTATCTAGGTCTATCCACAACATCATAAATCATAGGTGCATCTATAGCTTCTT